>CM043319.1:61485264-61772764 GCA_023736055.1 Quercus glauca | reverse complement strand
AATGACACATCAGCTTTTGGATAAGTTTTAAGTTAAAAAATTGTTCGTTTTATTTTGTTGAGAAAATTGTTCGTGCGTGTAAAAAAGAAACAGGTTTAAATTGAATTTTCTTCCTGTACATTAATTATGTACAATTGTACTGTTCTTTTCTTGGTCCAAATTTGTTCGTTAGATTATATGGTAGAAAATTGGTTGAATTGACCCCTCATGGTACTTTGAAGTTTTCCACTCAAAAGAAAAAAGGTACTTTGAAGTTTGTATCGTTACTATATAAAAATATATATATATAAAATAAAAAAAAAAAGTCTTCTAAAAGGAAGTACTAAAAAATTAAAAGGTTCTTTGAATAGGGAGTTTTTCAAATGACTAAAATTAATGTTGAAGTCAAAATTGTTTGTGTGCACTTCTGGTTTAGAACAGGTAGTGTAATCGATGGATTGAAAAATGAAAAACATGAGAAGTTAACAAAAAGTGAAAATTCAAAACCTAGAGGTACGGTATAGTAATCAACCCTTGTCTCCACATTTTCATGTCTGGAATTTTTTTTTTTTTAGAATCATCATGGCTGGCATTCAAGACCCATTATTGGAAATGACTACCATGATTCCTTAATGTAAAGAGTAATTTTAACTATGAATTTAAATTAAAACCGGTAATTCTCAAAAAAAAAAAAAAAACTAATAACAATTTGCTACTTAAAAATTATTAGAGCATCCACATTTGGATTTCATATGTCATCTTATTTTACCATCCTAAAAAACTATTTTATCAATTATATCATACAATTTTACAATACACTCAGCATCCCAACTTTTATTTTCTTATTCTATTCATTAAAATAATATTTCTACACAATAAAATAATATATCCCACAATTACCATCATTTACAATACAACACATTATTTATTCTTTCTCTCTTTTTATTTTTGTTCAACAACCAAATCACCACCATCGCCGCACTACACACACCTGACAACACCACCACCACCAGCAACCCATTATCTACCGTCAACAAAAAAAAAAAAAAAAAAAAAAAAAAAAAAAAAACCCAGGCAACAAACCTACGCCGCCGCCCACTGACCCAAAACCCACTCCGACAGAGCCATAAACACCCACCCCACCGTCGGCCTTCCAGCCACAACTACTTCCACGACCTCCACCGTCGGCCCTCCAGCCATAACCACAAACCCCAGTAGCTGAACAAAAAAAAAAAAAAAAAAAACACAATCCAATGCCAACATAGCACCACCAACACAGCACAACCACCACCAACAAACCCACAGCCACCATAAAACAAACCCATAGAACACCACAAAACAAACCCATAGAAATGCCACCACAAATTCAACCCAAATGCCGGAAACCCATGAACAAACTCACGACCTCCACGCCTCCACCACAGCTTTTCTGATCGAGCCTCCACGTCGTTGCCTCCATTCTGTTGAAGAAGAGAGAGCAGGAAGAAGAGAAAGCAGAAAGAAAGAGAGAAAAAGATTATGATCTACAGAGAGAGGAGAGAAAAGACCAAATCGATTAAAATATAATTTTTGTTTTTATCATTGAGCTACAATGTTTTTGTTTTTACCATTGAGCTACAGTGCGATTCTAAATGTAGAATCGCACTATAGCACAATTGTATATATATATATATATATATATTTCAATACTTGCATTTTACAACGCCTAATGGAGTGGGTTTTTGGGCTTGAATGGTACAAGAAGCTTTTATTTTGGCATTTAGCTTTTCCATTGCTGATGCTCTTATGAAAATATTGTGAAAATATCATAGACGTAATAGTTTTTTTTTTTTTTTTTTTTTTTTTTTTATATATATAAACCAGTCCAATTCACTAACTCAGAAATAGTTCAAAAATTAAAAATAAAAAAAGAAGGAAAAACGAAAAAGATCTTCTTTTTTTTTTTTTTTTTTTAATAAGAAAAATTAAAAAGGATAAGGAAAACGATCTAGAGAGCAAGAAAACAAAATTAAAAAACCGTAGAGAAAGAATGAAAGATACGTCACACGTATAGAGGGATAAAGGGTGAGGTGGTCCAACAAAAAACCTACACATATGATTTGATAAAGGCTTGCCTTAAATGGTAACTTGAAGAAGCTATACTCTTTCTTTTCAATGAAAATGACTGGCTGTAAATCTCAATGTTGACAAAAGATATTTGGGAGGAGTACTCATCTTCAAGCTTTACGTCCTGGTTGGATTTTTTATTTTTTATTTTTTATCACTTATTACTCCTTACTCAATTTTTCCCATTCGTCACTTATCACTTAAAATACCCCAACTCCCTATGCGAACTCTGTTTGGCACCATCACTCAACTTATCATCACTCAAATATTTCTACTATTTTGTGGGACCCATGCCTGACACACTCACAGCCCCTAATAACACACACACTTTCTCTCTCTCTCTTTCTCTTTGTCATCTCTTTCTTTTTGGTCTTTTCTGCATTGGGTTGTATGGAGACCTCCCTCCACCCTTTTTGGCCGACGAAGACAAGCCCAGCAACACCATCGTCTGGTCCAACAACGCCAAGATGGCTCTGCTGACTCTCCGCAAGTCCTCTTCGGTCTTCACTCCGCTGTAGACCATTCTCAAATCTCAAACCAAGGCCAAAACCCCCAATCCGGCGTTGGTGGCGCAGCCGAAGAGCGTGACGTCGTTTGCGGCTTCGGTAATGCCATCGTTGATGTAGGAAGACTTGGCACAGTCGGCATTGGTTGGGGTGACGTCGTCGGTGATCGAGGAGTACAATCCGGCGAGACCAAATGACTACGAGGAGTACAGGAGGGAGAGGAAGAAGAGGGCGATGGAGGCGGAGGTGCGGAGGGAGCTCAAACCCAGTGAAAAAAAAAAAAAAAAAAAAAAAAAACCAGCAACCCGAACCCAGTGAAAGAAGAAGAAGAAGAAGAAGAAGAAAAAGCCATGTGAAAGGAAAAAGAAAAAAAAGAAGATGAAGGAACCAAACTCACCGAATCCAGTGAAGAAAAAAAAATTTGGTTAGAAGTTGCGGTTGACTCTGACCGTGGGACCTAGTATATAGTTTTAATTACGGAAATGCCATTAAAAACAGACTTATGGAAACTGAAAACGTCTAAAATGTGTTTTCAGTTTCCATAACTCATCACTAAAAAAATCAAAGAATTGAGTGATGGAAACAAAAACTGAATTGTGATGCCAAACACACTTTTTAGCTGTGGGATCCACATATTTTGAGTTATGGGTGATGGAAACAGAACTATGAGTTATGGAAATCATAAATCCAAACAACCCCTTAATTTCCTTCGCATGTTCTATTAGATATTTGTTTTATGGGATTTATTAACTTGTGCCCTTAGAGCATATATTAGTAATCTATTTTAAGAAAATTTTTATGGAAAAACAAAAAAGTAATTCACTGTTTAAACAACTTTTTCAATTTTCCATCAAAATTTTCTCAAAATGAATGGTTAACGTGTGCTCTAAGGGCACATATTAACCGGACCCTTATTTTATATTGACAAAAGATTTGCACAATATTTTCACTACAAATCTCAATGTTGTAGGTTGGTAGGTTGTTCTCATAATAAAAAAATAATTTTAATGATGAATTTAAATTGAAAATTATTTTTTTCTTAAAAAAAAAATTGAAAACCATTTTCAAAAAAATAAAAAATAAAAACCGGTAAGACCCTGACACATAAGATTTGTGAAAATATAAGCCAAACTTCTTTCTTTTTCTTCAATAAATTGATAATGACTTCAGACGGAACTTCTTCTTTCTTTTTCTTCAATAAATTGATAATGACTTCACCCTTATCTGTTGTTACAGTTTACACTCACGTACTATTGGTATATATAATTTTTTCTTTTTGGTCATGGTTTTCGATATTCGATGAATACTCACATGACGTACATTGAATACAGGTTTGAACCTGGACTCAATTTGTGGTTGAATTCGTATGTAATTAATATTTAGTGGGTTTTCCTAAATTTTCACAAATCCTTGTTTAATCTATTAATCTAGGGAAATTCTAACGAGTGCCCTTAGGGTACTCTTTAAGAATCCATTTAAAGAAAGTTTTTATGGGAAAAGAAAAAAGAGCAATTAATGTTTTGACAGCTTTTTTCATTTCCCATAAAATTGATGTCAAAACTTTCTTAAAATGGGTTCTTAAAGAGTGCCCTAAGGGCACTCCTTAGCATGACCCATTAATCTATATTCTCAGATTGTTAACCCGAGAAGTTGGGGCTCTAGGGAGGCCAAAATTTTTCAGTTAATGTTATTCTTTTTTAGAATTTTTGTTAGTAGTGAGAACGTGTATAAAAAATTTTCATGGTTTAAGAATGCTGATCAGTTATCGGTGCAGTTGATTTTCATTTTTCCAATATATGATTGTCAAATGTCAAAAATCAGTTTGTGTTGAGACTGATGCAAACACTAAACGGCAAGATGGATAAAACGACAATCAAGATCATAAGCAGAAGAAGCAAATGATACACTACAACTATGATGGATTAGCACGTGTGAAGGAAAGAAGGAAAGTCAGTTAGAAGCTCCAGTTGTCATGTTCTTATTGGTGTAGTCATGGTGGCAGTTATGCTATTAGAGTACTTGTTAGAGTAGTTAGTTTTGGCGCCATTTTACTTCTCTGTTTCTTTATATATGTATATATATATATTGACTAGCTTGTAAATTAACATTACTTGATTACTGAATTGAATCAATTGAGAAGTTTTCTTTCACTATCTAGAAACTTCCTTTCTATACATGGTATTAGAGCAGATTGCTTTTGCTTAAGCTTTGTTTTCCCCTTTTTTTCTACTTTCAATCCCTAGATTCTGGATTTCAAGTTCATGAAGCTTCTTTAATGGCTTCCACGATTGATTCTTCACAATCTGTCCCTGCTTCCACAACTAACCCTTCATAGTTTGTGTCTTCTTCAATCACAGCAATGGCAGACGAGTATGCCAACAATCCTTATTTTCTTCCAGCAAATGAAAATCCAGATTTTGTTCTCACTTCGCAGCCTTTGACTAGCCCTGAAAACTACATGAGTTAGGCTAGATCAGTGTTTTTGGCTTTAAGTTCCAGAAACAAATTTGGTTATGTTAATGGTTCAATCACAGAACCAGATCCTAATTCTCCATTGTTCAATTCTTGGAGTCGTTGCAACACCATAGTGCTTTCATGGCTGACCAATTCTCTCATCATGAAACTCAAAGCAAGTGTGATGTACATCAATAATGCAAGGGATCTATGGATTGATCTTTAGGATAGGCTTTCACAAGGTAATACTCCAAGATTGTTTGAGCTTGAGAAGGATATTTCTCATCTTTCACAAGGTTCACTCTCGGTGAGTTCTTATTTCACCAAGTTCAAAACATTGTCAGATGAATTTGCCAATTATGAACATTTTACATTTTGTAATTGTGCTTGTACTTATGAATCCAAGTCTTCTCAATTGGATGCCCAACACAAGGAACATGTCTTTCGTTTCTTAATGGGGTTAAATGATAGCTATGGAAACCTCATTGGTAAAATCATGTTGATTGAACATTTCCATTCACTTAGCAAGGTGTGTTCTTTGATCTTGCAAGAAGAAAAGAGAAGGAATATAGGTCATGGTGTTAACATGGTCTATCCTGTTGAAGCTGCTGGTGCAATGTATGTGAATATTGGTAATAAGGTCATAATCAAGGTTATAAAGGTGGTAAAGGAGGGGGGCATTCCAAGAAAGAGAGGCCTATTTGTACCTATTGTGGCCTCACTGGTCATATAGCTGATAAGTGATATAAGTTCCTTGGTTACCCTCCAAGGTATAAACCAAAAAGGGGCAATAATGTCATGGCTAATCAAGTTTCTGGGAATTTTGGAAATCTTGATGTTCTTGCTGTCTCAAATACTCATCAGATTAATGGTGGTCTACCTAATGTTGGCCTTCAATTAGAACTTGTTCCTGCATCACAAAATACTCTTAGTGCTCCATTTGGAGGTGTTTCTTTGCAACTTGGTCCACAACCTTCCTTGTCTCAGTGTCCAATATCTTAGGCACAATGTGAGCAGTTGCTTAATTTCCTGAAACTTTATTTAGCATTTGGATTAGGCAATGGTACTCAAACTCCCCATCAAGCTGCCTTAGTGATGGCACCTGCTGTTTCTGCTCAATCCCTCACAGCTTCCAGCTCCACTACACCTTCTTGTTCTTCCAATTTTTCAGGTAATCCATATTAGATACCACCGAACCTTTCTCATTCCATTTTTTCTGCTCAAGTTGTTAATAGGCATGCATACAAATCTAATGATTGGATCATAGATACTAGGGCTATTGATCATATGGTTCATTCTGTCTCTTAGCTTATTTTTGTAACTTCTATTGTTCAATCTTGTGTCTATTTGCCAAATGAGGAGGAAGCCTTAGTCACACACATAGGCATTGTACAGATTTCTTCCACTCTCATACTTACTGGGGCTTTGTGTGTTCCTTCCTTCAGTTTCAATTTAATTTCTGTCAGCAAGCTTACCAAGAATCTTTATTGTTGCCTTATTTTTCTTGGGAATTGTTGTTTTATCCAGGACCTTGCTTAATGGAGCACGATTGGTCTAGGTCAAGAATGCAATGGGCTGTATTTGTTGTAAGATTCTACTCCTCACACTGCTCTTGCTGTTAATGTTGGTCATTCTTCTTCAGAACTGTGGCATAGTAGGCTAGGTCACCCTTCTTATTCCAAATTTTCTTTGTTAAAAGATGTTGTTTCAAATAAAACAGATTGTTGTGATATTTGTCGCTATTCCAAACATAAAAGACTTCCTTTTTCTTCTAGTACTCATGTATCCAATAAGCCTTTTGAGCTAATTCAATGTGACCTATGGGGTCCTTTTGCTACTCGTACTCTTGATAGATTCAAATTTTTCTTTACCATAGTGGATGATTTAACAAGATGCACTTGGGTTTATCTTCTCAAACATAAATCTAATACTCAATTGTTACTTCCTCAATTTGCAACTATGGTTAAAACTAAATTTGATAGTTAAATCAAAACCATCAGAAGTGATAATGGTATTGAATTTCTTCAAAAAGATTTCTTTCAATCCAATGGTATTTTGCATCAATTGTCCTGTGTGATACTCCTCAACAAAATACAATTGTTGAGAGACAACATCAACACAATCTCAATGTTGCAAGAGCCTTGAAATTTCAATCTAAGGTACCTTTATGCTTCTGGGGCGATTGCATTTTGACAGTAGTTTACTTGCTTAATAGGACTCCTTCCAAATCTTTGGGAAACAAAAGCCCTTATGAACTTCTTTTCAATTCTGTACCTGCTTATGCTCACTTGGAATGCTTTGGTTGCTTATGTTTTGCTTCCACTCTTTCACATAATAGGCACAAATTTGTACCTAGGGCCAGGAAATGTGTGTTCTTAGGTTATCCCTATGGCATTAAGGGTTATAAGGTTTTAGATCTGGAGTCTAAGTCTATTTTCATCTCTAGAGATGTCATATTTTATGAGCACATATTTCCTTATGTTGCTTCTGTTCAACCTTCAACCTCTTATTTGGATGATTTTGTTTTTCCTCATTATATTCATGATTCATCTGTTACTCCTATCTTTGTTTCTGATGTTGATTCTATACCTAGTCAACCTTCATCTTCCACTCCTTTGATCACTACTTTTGCTGATTCTTCTCTAGCAGTCCCTACTCATCCTCCTATTGAGTCTTTAGATGCTCCTTTAAATGTTACTGAGTCTATGGACCTCACTTCTTCACCTGTACCTCTTGTATCTTCACCCTCTACTTTTGAACCTCTTGTCCTAAGAAGGTATGTTAGACCACATCATCCTCATGCTACTTTTCTAATTACTCCTGTAAGTTAGTTAGTACCAAACCTACTCTTGGTTTGCCATATGATGTTTCAAAGAATTTGAGTTACTCTCATCTTGGTCCTACTTTCCATTCCTTTGTTATGGCAGTCACTACAACTCCATCAGAACTTGCTTCTTTTCATCAAGCAGTTCAATTTTCTGAATGGAGGGGTGCCATGGCCAAGGAAATTACTGCTTTGGAACTTAATAATACTTGGAAATTGACACAATTACCTCTAGACAAGTCACCCAAAGGCTACAAGTGGGTGTATAGGATAAAGTATCATCCATATGGCACCATTGAAAGGTATAAGTCTCGTCTAGTTGCCAAGGGTTTTACTCAAAAGCATGGCTTGGATTATTCAGAGACCTTTTCACCTGTTGCTAAATCTGTTTTAGTTAGGATTGTTCTTTCTTTGGCTGCTATGAAAGGGTGGTTCTTGCATCAGATGGATGTTAACAATGCATTTCTCCATGAAGATCTGCTTGAAGATGTTTACATGTGTCTCCCACCTGGTTTTCATAGCAAGGGGGAGAATCTGGTTTGCAAGTTGAATAAAAGCCTTTATGGTCTGAAGCAGGCCTCTAGGCAATGGTTTGAGATATTCTCTACCACAATTCTGCAGATGGGATTCATTCAGTCAAGATCTAATTACTCATTGTTCACTCACACATAAGGTTCTTCTTTTATAGTTCTCTTAGTGTATGTGGATGATATCTTGCTTACTAGGAACAATCCCACTTGTGTTGATAATTTGAAGAAGTTACTTGATGTTAAGTTTAGCTTAAAAGATCTTGGATCTTTAAGGTATTTCTTGGGACTTGAGGTAGCTAGAATTGATGCGGGAATCAGCTTAAACCAAAGGAAATATGCCTTAGAAATTCTAAAAGACATAGGGTTCATTGGTTCTAAACCAGTTAAGTTTCCTATGGAGCAAAGCTTGAGGTTATCTAAGTATGAAGGTAAACCTTTTGCAAACCCTGCATAATTCAGAAGGCTGATTGGAAGATTATTGTATTTGACCTTGACAAGACCTGACATCACTTATGTTGTTCATAGGTTGAGTCAGTTTGTGTCACAGCCAAGGGAACCTCACTTGCTTGCAGCTAACAGGGTACTTTAGTACATTAAAGGTTCACCAGGGAAATGTATTTTCTTTCTAAGCAATTTGAATTTGCATATCAAATCTTTCTGTGATGCAGATTGGGCAGGATGCCTTGATACCAAGAGATCATTAACAGGTTATGTAGTTTACTTGGGTGAATCTTTGATATCTTGGAAATCAAAGAAGCAATGAGTGGTTTCAAAGTCCTTAGCTAAGGTTGAGTACAGGGCAATGGCTAGTGTAGCATGTGAAATTACTTGGGTCTTGCAATTGTTCAAGGATTTGAAGATTGATTATCCTAGGCCAGCTATGCTATTCTGTGACAATCAAGCAGCATTGTACATAGCTGCTAATCCAGTCTTCCATGAGAGAACAAATCATTTTAAGGTAGATTGCCACTTTGTGAGAGTCAAGATTATGGAAGGCGTGATTAAAACTTTCCACATTACAACAAATTCACAAGTAGCAGATATATTTACCAAGGCATTGGGCTTCTTATCTTTTGCAAGACTGTCAAATAAGGTAGGCCTAAAGGATATTTTTGCTCCAAAATAAATGAAGTCAACTTCCTAAATTCAAGTCATAGAACTTAAGAATCATGACTTGAGGGGGAGTGTTGAGACTGATGCAAACACTAAACGACAAGATGGCATAAACAACAATCAAGATCATAAGTAGAAGAAGCAAACACTATAAGGATGATTTGCTCGAACCCCAACTCCAAAACAAACTCCAGTGCCCGTCTTGCTGCTAGGGTCTCGACCTCAATAACTGAAGGTGGCAGTGGGATTTGCTGCGCCGTAGACGCCATAACAAGGCCTTCACTGTTGCACACAACGATCCCGATACCTGTTGTGTCCATGTTTGCAAATGTGGCTCCGTCAAAATTTATTTTGTACCAGTGGTTAGGAGGTGGTGTCCATGTGGCTGGTTGGTTCATCCTCGGTGTGCTTGATGGTAAAGGGCTGGAGTGGGACTCAATCCGTTGCTCCCGAGAGTGCTCCAGCACCTTATTGAGTGGGATTGTAGGCTTGCCTAAGCGGAGTTTATTCCTACGCTTCCACAAATTCCATAATACCACCATAAGGAGTTCGGGTTCCTTCAGACCTGCAAAAACAGAAACAATAAAGTCAGTGAAGCACGTTTTTTGCTTGAGAGTGTCTTGGTTCCAAGCCGGCGTCATCGTCCATAGGCTCTGCAGTTCAGGGCAGTGATAAAGGGCGTGAAGGGTATCCTCTTCATGCTGTGTACACCTCTCACAAAAGCTGTCAGAGACAAATTTACGTCAAAAGAGATTTTTCTTGGTGGGGAGTGCGTCCTTGCATGCTTGCCAGATCAGGTGTTTCACCTTATTAGGAACATCAAGGCTCTAGAGCTGCTTCCAGAGTTGTTTCAGGGGATTTGAGGTTAAAGAGCTTGGCTGACGCGTTAGGCACGAATCTTGCAAGAATCTATAATCAGACTTGACCGAATAGACCCCATCCGGATTAAAAGGCCAAATCAGTATATCATCTTGTATGGATCGACACAGTGGGATCTTTTTGATAGTTGATGCTTCAAAATCATAGAAAACTCTATCAATTAGGTCCTCTTTCCAAACCCGTTTCTCTTGATCAATGAAATCTCCCACTCTAGTTGTCTCACAGCCTTCAACCCATTGCGAAATGACTTTCGGACATCTAGGCGTAGGCAACCAGTTATCACCCCATACTAGCACCGAATTTCCTGACCCAATACGCCATAAACCTCCCCGTTGTATCACATCTCTTCCCTTAATTATACTCTTCCAAGTATGGGATGCACTCGGTGGACATTTAGCTTCCAAAACCGTGGAGTTTGGAAAGAACTTAGCTTTGAAAACTCTGTGAAATAGAGATTGAGTGTCATGCATCAACCTCCAAGTGTGTTTTGCTAGAAGTGCATCATTGTACAATGCAAGATCTTTAAACCCCATACCACCCTGATTTTCTTGGTTTGCATAGGTCTTGCCACTTCACCCAATGAATTTTTCTACGATCACCCCTTTGGCCCCAAAAAAATCTGCAAATCAAGGATTCTATTTCATGACATAGAGTAATGGGAAGCTTAAAACAACCCATAGTATAGGTGGGTAAGGCTTGTGCGACAGCCTTGATCAAAACTTCACGACCCCCTTGAGATAGAAGCTTAGCTTCCCACCCTTGTAGCTTCTTCCATATTTGTTGCTTGATATGAGTGAAACTCTCCTTTTTATTTCTACCCACGAGGGAAGGGAGGCCCAAATACTTCTCATAGTGTTGTATCACTGTAACTCCAAGCATGTCTTTGATCAAAGTTTGCATATCTCTTGGTGTGGATTTACTAAAGAAAAGTGTAGTTTTGGCTCTATTAATTTGTTGCCCCGATGCTCTTTCGTATGTGGCCAATACATCTAGCAAGCTTTGGCATTCACTCTCTCTTGCACGGCAAAAAATCAAGCTATCATCGGCGAAGAGGAGATGAGTAATTTTGGGTCCATTTTAACAAATAGACACTCCTCGAATGTCTCCATTTGTGGCTGCCTTCCGTATCAAACCATGTAGGCCTTCAGTACACATGAGAAAAAGATAGGGGGAGAGGGGATCACCTTGCCGAAGTCCCCTTGTGGGTGAGATCTCTCCATGAGGCTCCCCATTGATCAAAATCGAGTAAGATGCAGTAGTAATGCAAAGCATCATAAGTTGTACCCATCGCTCATTGAAACCCATCCTCTCCAAAACTTTCTTCATGTAGGACCATTCAACTCTATCGTAGGCCTTACTCATATCGAGTTTTAAAGCCATAAAACCTGTTTTGCCTTTGGTATGATTCCTCATGTGGTGCAAAGTTTCAAATGCCACTAGGATGTTATCTGAAATCAAGCGATTAGGTATAAAAGCACTTTGATGATCAGAAATAATATGGGGCATGATAGTTTTCAGCCTATTTGCTAGGACTTTAGCAAAAATCCGATACAACACATTCCTCAAACTTATGGGTCTAAATTGTGTCACATATTCAGGGTTCTTCACTTTAGGGATCAAAGTTATAAAAGAGTGACAGAGTGATTGAGGAAGAGTACCTGTGTTTGGATAGTGTAATATAGTTTGAGCAACGTCTGACTCGATTAAAGACCAATAACTTTGGTAGAACAAAGGGGGCATACCATCGGGGCTGGGTGACTTCAAGGGTGCCATCTGTTTTACAGCCATTTCAACCTCTGCAATGGTAAAATCTAAGAGCAACGTTTCATTCATATCATCAGTGACTACATGAGATATATTCTCCAAAACTTCCTCCATGCCTTTCGGGTTGGCTGTTGTGAAAAGATCTTTATAGAAGTTTACAATGATTTCATTCACTTCAGTTTGTCTAGTGCACCACTTACCCGTGGGATCATACAGCTTTGTAATGTAATTACGTCGCAATCGTTGGGAAGCTTTAGTATGGAAAAATTTGGTGTTTCGATCCCCATCTTTTAGCCATAGGATTTTTGCTCGTTGTGCCCACATTTTAGCTTCCTTGTCAAGAAGCTTATTGATCTCGGTCTCCAAAAATCTCATCCTTCTTGAGTCCCCTGTACGTATCGAGTCCCTCTCCGCCTACTGTAATGCTTTTCTTTTTTGTTGCAGTTCCCGTTTCACACTTCCAAAAGACTTCTTACTCCATTGTGCTAGTTCAATGCCACACTTGTCAATCTTCTTCACCACCCTTATATCCCACGGATCAGTCACTTGCTCTGACCATACTGCTTCTATTGTATCACTACAGCCCTTTTCCGTTACCCACATCTGTTCAAAGCGAAACGGTTTTTGAAAACCCGAGTCCATGCCTTCAGGTGTGATCCATAGTGGTTTGTGGTCAGAGTTTGTTGTATCTAAGTGATAAATTTTTGTATCCAGGAACATTATGAACCACTCATTTGTCGCCACAGCTCTGTCCAGCCTCTTCCACACAGTGAAATCCGGGTAATGTTTGTGCCAAGTAAATGGGAAGCCCACAAATCCTAAATCCATAAATTCACATTCATTAAGGATATTTCTGAATAACTGCATCTGGCCATGTGGTCTTGTTTTACCCCCCTGTTTTTCCGACTGTCGAGTGATTTCATTAAAATCATCAGCACATGGCCAAGGTGAACGACTTCTTCTCTTCAACTGTCTTAGCTTAGTCCAGGACTCGTGCGGTTTTTGTGTGTCAAGTTCACCGTAAAATCTAGTGAATCGCCATTCATTTTCCTGGTTTTTGTTTATAGTGGTATCAATACGATTCGGAGAGAAAGTTTCAATATCTAACTTGAAATCTTCTTTCCAAAACAATACCAAACCCCCCGCCTTATTCCTTTTTGGTACTTCAAACATGTGCTTGAATTGAATTTTCCTCTGAACTAATTCCAGCCTTGCTCTTTCGGTCCATGTTTCGGCTATAAACACAACCGAGGGATCTTTTGCCCACACCATGTCTGCGAGCTGATCTTCTGTACGCAGGTTCCCAAGCCCACGACAGTTCCACACTAAGAGACTCATTGCTTCTGGCAGGGTTGGTAACTAGCCTCCGCCAATATCTGGGTGTTTTCATGATCAGACTGAGAAACTGCAAGTTTCTTATTTGGTAACTTAGTTTGATGAGTAGGAGATGGTGCTCCTCTTTTCAGCTTCATCGGTTCAGTTCTTGGTAAAATTTCTTCCCTGTCAGTTCTGATGAATCTTTTCCATGTACTTGGGGAGTGAGTGTTGTGATGAAGTTTGGTTGGGGTGGGGATGTCTGGGGAGTTTTCATGGTAGGAGGAAGGTGTTGAGTTTAACGTTGGTGCATGGGGAAGTATTTTGGGTTTTGTTGGCTTTAGAGAGTCATTTGGAATACAAGGTGGAATATGGGAGGAAGTTGGTGAGATTGACGTTGGTGCATGGGAAATTATTTTGGTTTGAGTGGACTCCGGAGATTTATTTGGAGTAAAAGGTGGGATATGGGAAGGTAGCTTGGGTTGTGTGGGCTCCAGAGAGTTATTTGGAGTAAAAGGTGGGATATGGGAGGATATTTGTGTGGGCTCCAGAGAGTTATTTGGAGTAAGAGTTGGGGTATGGGAGGATATTTTGGGTTGTGTGGGCTCTAGAGATTTATTTAGAGTAGAAGGTGGGATATGAGAAGATATTTCAGACTGAGGTGTTGTTTGGGTATTTATGGGGTTATTTGGGAAAGGCAAGTTACCTGACAATTTATTGTGGGCGTGATTTCCTCCTCCAGGTATTTCAAAATGATTCAAAGCACAATCAATGGCATTTATCTGTTCTTCAATCGTAACTGAGATTTTATGTGTGGGCGTCAACTCTGGATTACATTGGGCTTGGCCAGCTGGGTTGTTCTCCTTTTGGAAAGGTGATTTGAAATTTGAAACTGATGTATCCGCCTTTAATGCACCTGCCATTTCCGTGTCAGAAGGTGTTTGATCAACCACCTCTGTTTCTGCCGCTAGCGTCCCTCGGGGAGGACGTGTGGGTTCACTTCGGCCTGCACCTGTTTCCTTTCTCTCATAGAATCTTGGGACCCTTACCACAGCCTTACGTGAGCCCCTGTAAGGAGCCGCCCTTAGCCAAGAGCCATAGTGTTTATCTTCCTCCTTCAAAGTACCTGCACTATCAATCCATAGATCACAGTCACGATCAGAATGTGTTAGACAACCACACCAATAACAAAGGTTTGGCAAGCGTTCGTATTTAAATGACACCCATTGTTCCTTTTTTTCTCTGAGGGTCACCACCCTGCCTCTACATAAGGGCTGTGTTATATCAACTCGTACACGCACTCGCATAAAACCACCTCCATCTTCAGTTGGAGTGTTTGTATGGCGTAGTACCTGCCCAGCTATTTCACACAAACCTTCTGCCACTCTGGGGTTCATGAATCTGATTGGAATGTCATGTATTTGCACCCAAAAGTGGGTATGGTTGAAAGATATATTCTCCCCATCTGATTCTTTACTGTACCGCTGAAGCACCATTAGGTGCTTGTCAAAAGTCCAAGGCTCATTTGCCATAATTGCCTCCACCTCTGCCTCATTGTCAAAAGTGAAAAGAATAACATGGTTACCCAAGTTTTTCACCTTGAACCTGTTCCTAGAACGCCATAGTGGTTTAAAAGTTGCTGCAATTGCTTCAATATTAAGGACCTGTTTTGTTAAAATTTTTGCAACAATGATGTATTCCGTTGTAGCTAAATCATTATTCAATTGAAACTTGGGTCCTTCCTGTTGTGTGAGGGAGAGCCCGTTCCACTGCCTTGTGAGTTCTTCCATGAGAGAAACAAAACGTAAAGATCCTTCTGTGAGAGCGACTCTTCTCAAATAAAAAATAAAGAAAGAAACCTAAGCGTAAGCTTGTTACACAAAGGGACACCAGCACCTTCAAGAAGGGACAACCATTCTACAGCGTAGGAAAGGTTTGGCAGACCCACCTTCCCTAGCGACAGAGAAACTTCATTTTGAAATTTTTTATTGTAATTAATGATATATCAATTTATAACTAATAAAAATTGTAGCATCACTCATAAACATTTCTCTGTGTGGGCTATGCTTTTGGCTTGTTTTCTCTCATAAACATAAACAAAAATCTCTCTTATCAAAGCAACACTTATAGTAGTACTTTGATAGAACCTATAGTAGCAGCTCTTGGAAACCAATAATAGAATTGTAGTATAGGTTTTATCAAAAACAAAAGAAGTTGTGCCAAGTACACAACAATTTCACAACAACTAAGGGATTAGACCCTCATAGATCAAAATAAAATATTAGATTGAGATCTATTACAATTTGTAATAAGGATGTTGTGAAAATGTTGTGAAATTTTGTTATGTTCATATAATTTCTCAAACAAAAAAGAATAATTTCTCAACCAAATCAAGCAATCCAGTTACCATCCTATTTATGCCTTGTGGGCAATAAAGAATAAGTGCAAGACAACAACAATCCAGTGTCATAGCCAGGCCCAAGCATAACAAAGCCCACATCCAGAACAGCCCTACACATATGGCCACACTTCTCCCAAAACCAGATCAAACAATATCAGGCAGCACTTATTTGGCTCTAAAATTGAAAATAAAATAAAAAATCACACATTATCTTCTCCATTCTTCTTTCATTCTTTTTTTTTTTTTTCTTCTTCAAGTACAAATATTGGCTTAATTGGAGATACAATGTGTTTTATTAAAGATTAATAGAGATCTTTGGAAGGGGAGGCTCGATCCCATTTGAAGCCTTAGGCAAAGCCATAAAAAGTTCATTCAGTTTGCAAAATGTGCCCATTGCCCACATTAAGTGCTCGGCCTTTTCTTTTGGGGTCTTCTTCTTGGGGTCCAGAATTGTGTTAAAGTTTGCAAAATGTAATGAGGGCCTGCTATTTCTTTAGGTATTGAATTTAATTCACTAACTGAGACCTGATAAAGCATTTAAATTTTAAAGCAATGTCTTCTCAATTATATCATAAATTTCTATTTACTCAAAATATCTTAAATAGTAGTAATTGCTTACCCTACAAAAGAGTCCTTGAAAATGTAAAACAAGCTTGTGACATTTCTTATTGTCACAAGCCATTTACAAATACTTTGCTTATAAATAGCACCATTTTTCTAATCTATTCTACTATAATTTGACCAAGAACTATCAAACTATATAAAAGTAAAACACATAGGATAAATGTTTAATCACCAAGAAATTATAGTTAAGCTAAAGACACTGCCAATATTGGACTTCTTACAAAACGCTGTCCATCGATCCAAGTATACCTCCCAAAAGCATACTCATGCTTATGATCAGGCTTGCTGAGCATTTGAGTTACTGCCTTAACAGTGATTGTGAAGCTCTTCTTCTGTCCAACATGATCGAAGGACAAAACACTAGGTGAGGCCTTAATGGAGAATCCCATGGGCGGTCTGGCAGTAAAGAAATACACAATCTTACTAGGACCAACGTTTGTGACTGTCCTATTAACAATCACGGTGCCACTGAGTCTGTGGATTGCTATGGATGGGTAGTTGAGGTTGAATGCAGTTGGTAGTGCTTTTGGACACTTGAATGTTGGGTCAACTTGCTGGAGTGAACTACCAGTGCTGCAAAAGTAGAGAAGGTAGTTTGTATATGAGGCATCATATGCTAGGCCAGGGTCTGCTGCTTTTGTGGGGCGCAATTGGCCATACCCATATGCAAGGAAGCTACATTGCCAGATTCGTCACTCAAAAGCAAACCCAAGTTTTTTTTATTAACCCAGCTGCGAAGTATAAATGTGAAACATTAGAATATGTGAGCCATAGCAAGGAAACTAAAGTACTTACAACTAGAGCTTAAGACATACATGTATAATATAGGGATTACAAGGGATCCATTTCATGTTTAAGATTAAATTTTTTGGATAATTTGGTAGAGTGCTAAATCATTTAAAATTTTAAACATTACTAGGTTGGGTGGCACGTGCAAGGCACGTGCTGCCCTGCCCTGCCCTTGACTTGAGTAAGAAAATTAATATAGAGTTTTTATTTAAAGAAATATGAAACTATGTAAGAAAAAAAAAAGCAGTCTTTTAATGCTAATCTCATTCTTATAAGAAATTTAATTACACAAATTTAGATTAAATATTCAAATATAAATATCTATTATACTACGATAGTCTTTTAGAACATACTTGTTAAAAACAATATCCATTCAATAAAAACTTCTAAGAATGCTTACAAGTTACAAATATCATCCTTCAACAATAACCAACCGAGTTTGGGTACAACATTGTAACAATATTTAGTTTTTTGCAATTACTGTTGTCATTTTTTCATATGCTGTAATAGAAGCTCTTCATCAAATACCTGCAACCATCCATAACGAAATTTTTGTTATTCATACTACCTTCTATATCATATTACATTTTAACTTGCTTAGTTTTAGTGAACACCCTTTTAAGCAAGGAAAAAAAATCAATGTTAGGTAACAAATAAAACACCCTATGTCACCATTCTAGCTTTCCAAGCATGACTATCATATAAAATTCTAAATAAAAATAAAAATTGAAACAAAAGGCAAACACATAGTTTAGATATGTTGAAGTAACACAATGAAGCTAAATTAACTGACATAATCACATAGTGAACCTGAAATAACACTTGCAAAAATATGATATACTTAAATTGAAAAAAAAATATAAAATTAAATCCAATCAAGCAAAACAAGTAGAATCCATAACTTGGAGTGCAGCCTGCATGAAGATTTAGAGGAAAAAGTTTGAAGTTGTGCATATTTGCCTTTTTGAAAATCAAAATTGAGAGATTTTATATATACCATCATTGAAGCAACCAAAGTCCAAAATAGCTTCCATATATACAAAAGACCAAATTAGAATAATTTCTTTATATTTGAGAAAGATTAGATATCCAAGAACTTCAAAATTCATATCCCTAATCCTTTTTTCTTACCTTTTTCTCAATTCCTTCGAGAAGAGAGGATAAGGAGTATGGACATTTTAATAAGCTAGCAAATACAAAGAATAAAATTTTGAAATCACTACGGTTGCTTTTATGATGTCTACCAATAGCTTAGAGTATCTGTTGTACGCATCAGTCCATATTCTCAGAATTAATACCAGCTTTGAATTTTACTTAAAATTACATCAAAATATCAATAAGGTGATAAAGAAAATATAAAAATGGAACATTCTGTCATAGTAGTGACCATAAATACTAATTACATGAGATAGTGTGAAAACTCCACCAAATGCCAATTCATATAACAAGTCTTTCTAGAAGATAAGCAAGAAAACAAACTTGAACTAATGATTCTTCATAACAACTGGGAGGCATGACAACTCTACAAGCTGTATTATTATGTATTATATTATTTGCCGAACTGTAAATTAGTTGTATCTTGTTCTAACCATTGTGTACGAGTAACTCTCAATTTCGCTCATGGACAACTCTAGATGTTCTGACCACGCAAAATCTTGCACGCTTAAGGAAAATAAGGGTTTGTTCCTCTTTTCCACTACATTTCATTGCATTTATTTTTTTACTATTAATGCTTGGGCCCTTTTGTTCTGTCAGGTTTGTCATAGAAACTCTGGAAGTTTCTTTTGGTTGATACTTGATAAGCATTATGTTTTTGGTCTGGTAAAGCGGCATAGAGTTAGTTTGTTCTTTATTGTAAATGCAATGTGTTCTAAAGTGTAATAATTCTATTTTCAAATTGATAAAATTTACGTATCTATCATTTATGAAAAAAAAAATTTAATAAGACTTGGCAATTCAATATGTTCAAAAATTTTATTACTTTTAGTGGCCAAGATGTTGTTCATCATGGATAAAGACATGATCTAACAAAGGGAGCTTACGCAAGAAGGCTAAAGTACTTAAAGAATTGTTGGACAAACAACCCATCAACACATTGTGGACAAGTTGTCATGAACTCAATGACACGGCCTAAACTTCACAAACAAGACAAACATGCATATAGATCAATATCAACAGTTTATCCTTTTTTTTTATCCTTTTTTCTTTTCTTGAAGAATTAAGACGTTATCCTCAAAATGCAAAGCTCGGCCAAGCATGGCAAAGCATAGCTATTGCCATGACAAGAAGCTAACCAAATCCAAACACATCAAAAACATTACCATGACCTATTACATTACCACGACCTTTTTGGCATTTTCACAAAAATGTATATGCATAAGCACTCTTATAAAAACTGAAACTTTGAATGCAAAAAATTCACCCATCCCAAATCCTATTTACTAACTTAATCACATGCAATTCAATATTATCTTCTCACATCATAAAATCAAAAGAAGAAAGAGAGGAAAAGAACCTTATGGACATTTACTTTCATGTCCTCGAACCTTGAAAATCTGACCTCATCAGGATGTTGTTCTATTAAGAAAAAACAAAACAGGAAATTGGGGAAAAGTTTATCAAGAAAACACAATCAAATAGAAGGAATGAATGAGTCAAAGTGGGAAAAAAAAAAAGGTTACAAAGAGATTTACCTACTGTATGTGTGATCGGTAGTCTTTGGAAAAAGAGAGCTTCAGTTTCACAACTAAAAGAAGCTCAACAAAGCATAGCCACAGTCCATAATTGCTAGCTGAATAGCAAAAGTTAAAAGGTAATAACATGTACATGTCAAATATCAATTATATGGCATAATTTTTCTATTACTAATTGAATTGAAAAAACTCAAGAATTTTTTTTTTCCCAAACAGATGCTTGACCTAGAAAGTATTAAAGAACCCATATTTTGCCCCCCTAAAATTAGACCCATGGAAAGGAAAAGAGGTTTTGAGGAGAAGTGTGGATCTTGATCTAAGACCAAGAAATACCAACCTAAGCATTATTTTGCCATGAAAATCATTGATTGGTCTCAAGTTGTGTGATTTCTCCTCTCTCTGTCTCCTAAGGTTTTCTTTTTGGATAGAAATTTGATTTAAGGGAGCAGGTTCTGGAACACTCTCTCTCACTTCTTTCGCTCTCAGTTTCTCTCTCTTCATTTGGTTATCATCCTCAACCAAACGCACCGTTTTAGCTCAACAAAAGGATAAAACTTAACCAAATTAAAATCACTGTAGAAAGAGCATTCACTCTTTTTATTATACAAGAAGAAAAGAAATTAATTTGAGTGAAAATTGATTTGATTATAGATCACTGATCACGTTATGCATAGAGATTTACATTAATCAAATCAAAAGAGACATTAATTCTCTAAAAATAAAATACATTAATTTTACTATATGCAAATGAAACACTGATATATCCTTCTCAAATAAAAGACATTAATTTATAGGAAAATGAATCCAGTTGTATCATCCAATTTAACTTCACCTTAGTAGCTAGAAGTTGAACAATGAAATGAATAATCAATTACAAATACTTACCTGTAGTCTATGTGATTGTTCTTTGGAGAGATACATAGCTTCAGTTTCATAGCTCAATGAAGCTCAACAAAGACGTATTTATTATTATCTTTTGGTTTTTCTATTCGGCTAGCATGTATATATCATCACCAAGAATTGTCAATTCAAAGTTTCAACAACTATTTGCTAAGTAGATGAACCATTGGGAATTTATTCAGCCCTTCATATGCAAGCAAGGCCATAAAGTCCTATAGCAATAACAAATTGTCTAATGAAAAACCAGATAAATGCCAGCAAGGAAGCAATAATTTATAAATTCATTCCGTAGGAAATATTGTTGCTACTCTGCATACCATTTTCTAGAGCAGACAAGTCCTCATTCTTCTCCTACAAGTCATATGCCAGTTGATATGTCAGCTCGATGGTCTTAAGTGCATTTCCCTTCAAGAAAAAATGAAAATTCCTGAGCATAAACTATACAATTAGAAGCATCAACAACCATGTATTCAATAGATAAAACAACTTATAAAATATTGATGAATTATTCAAAAATAACAAATAAAAAAAATGGCTGAGATGATTTTCAAGATCTATAATTTATATTCCCCTTTGTTATCTCCAGAGGATGTGTTGCCACAAATGGTTAGCCAAAATTCATAAAATTTTGAGCAAATTGATTAGCAAGGCATTCAACCAAATAGAGAATAAACATAGATTTGCAACTACTTGGAAGGGTAAGCAAAGCCTCAGAAATTTTTTTCAATTTAGCGTCCACTAACACCCATATGCATATTATATAGCCAACTTTGAAGCAAATAACTCAACTCTCAATCATGTGAAGATAAATACAAAACCACTCAGATTGGTAATGAATGTTGGATGGTGGTTTTGTTTTCGACTTTGCGTATCAAATTTTCCACCATGCAAATCAAACCACCAATCTTGAGGCCACCTAAACCACTTTCTTGAATTACATAAATGTAAAATCAAACACATATCATCATATAAGTATCTCTTGAAACTACACAAAAAATTCAACAAAACAAGCCTGTCGTGCAAATGCAATAATTATAGGAGTGTGCTCTGATGGTGTAAGTAACCATCGTACAACACTAAAAGTGAGCAGCTTTAAATCCTATTACTTTCCCAACCAAAATAGTAAATTTCAATTACTTTTTTTTTTTTTAGTTCTTCATGCCCTCAAGATAATCATTAGGCTGTTTCATCCCCAGTTCAAGCAATGAACGCCTCCATCATTTCATTAAAGCGAATTACGGACAAGATTTGATTCATTGGCCAATGACACACACACAATATATATATACTGAAAATCATAAAATAAAAAGGCTAATTGGTGAACAAATCAATAATCAATTTTTAGTTTCTTATTAAGTACCCAAATTGCTAGCAAAATGAAAAGCTAACAATATATACAATGTTAAATATCAATTACAAACCCCAAGAAGTCAATGGAACAAAACATGCCCACATAACTAAGATTTTTGCTGTTTTGAGCTTTAGGTAAGTTATATTGTGAGCTGCTCTAGAACTCAGAAAAAAAAAAAATACAAATTCTATTCTCCAAAGTTTCTACTAACGAACTTGTAATCAAATGTACATAGATCTAATCATTCTAGAGAGGAGGGGATTTAAAGGAGATTAAAAATAAGAATGAGAAGGAGGATCTACCGATCTAGGAATTTTAGGGAAGGCGAATCAAAAAATTAGGAGAGAGACACATACCTAGCCAAGCCACCCATTTCTCTCCCATCATGTAGAGAACCATTAACCGAGCAGAGAAAAACTCTCGGCTCCCTTCGCTTCCATCCCAAACTTTCCATCGCCACTTCCCACACTCTTTCTCTCTTCAAGTTTTGTTTTGGTCCCTCCACTTGAAACAGCTTTGCTTTTCCTCAAAAAAAAAAAAAAAAAAAAAACTCACCGTTTTGGCTACCAAAACAAACATTACTTGACTAAACACAACTCCATACCCAACAGCTAAAACTTTAGAAGAAAAGAGACCCAAAATACCCATATTAGCAAATGAAAAGAAGAAACCAAGGAAATCATAAAGAAGATAAATTTAGAGAATGTAAATAGTTGTGGTATGAGTTAAGAGAAAAACCAAAGCCACAAACCAGACCTTTGATTTGTATAATAGTTGAAAAGCCCTCTCCATCCAAGTAGGCAAAGCCCTCTCTGCTCTTTCAGCAAATAGAGTGCAGATCGGTGAGAGAAACTCAGAGTTCCTTCAGCTCTGCTATCACTGATGAGGTCTCTCGTCTTTCACCCCTCTCTATTTGTCGCTTTCCCATCTCTGTTTCTTGTGTAAGCCGAAAATACCCAAAATGGAACCAAATCTCCTTTCTTTATCAAAACCTAAAAGACCCGTATTAGCAAACAATCAAATATTGAAACCCACAAGGAAATAAATACAAACATAGATCTTTAGAACAAAAAAAAAAAAAAAAAAAGAAAGAGGAAATTTTGAAGAAATGGAGAAAAAATAAAATAAAAAAGAGATACTGTAAAAATTAGTCGGTCTTTCTTCCCAAGTTTTTTTTTTTTTTTTTTTTTTTTTTTTTTTTTTTTCTTCTTCCTGAGCCGATCTGGTCTTGTCGTCCTAAAATGATAGAGAGAAAAGAGAGAGAGAAGAGATACAGAGTTCTTCCGAAGAGAAAAGAGAGAGAAAATAACCCGAGAGTTCCAAAGAGAAAAGAGAGTTCCAGATACCCTTTGGCCTCTCCCCCTCACTCCCTTTTATTGTTTTATATATTCAGCCAAAACGCATCGTTTAGCACTCTACAAACGGACAAAATAGAGGGACTCACCAAAATTCACTGTAGATGAACAGTTTTAATACTGAATGCACAATATCAAATCACTGTAGCGGCATTGCCGCTTTTATATATAAAGATAGTAGTTTGTACACCTTTAAATTTAATCTATTTATGAATTAGATCAATTTCAAATACTTTGAATAAAAAAAACTAGCGCTTTTATTTACCCAATTCAGGAAATGTAGTAACATACTCACACATTTATACCTGTTGTCATGAGGGCAGATCTTATTGCAGCACTACTCCAAGTAGGGTGAATTGCTTTGAGAAGTGCAGCTGCAGAAGACACATGAGGGCAAGCCAATGAAGTTCCAGAGAGTATATTGTACTTAATAATTCGGTGATCTTGATGTGGCAACATTGTAGGAGGATTGGCCTCGCTCCATGCTGCCAGAATATTCATTCCTGGAGCAGCGATGTCAGGCTGCGAAGCAAACCAATAATTCAAAAGGTACTAAAATTAAATCCATATTGTATGGATTTAGTTATGTTAAATCTGTATGCTAGCAAAAAACCAAGGGGGACTTCGATATCAAAGAAAATAAACAATATGGTTGAAAATTTTTTATCTACCTTGAGAATATTAGGCTCAATAACATTAGGACCTCTACTTGTTAAAGCGGCTATGACAGGTGCTGGCTTGGTATGTATTAAGGTTTTCCCAGGTATGATACTTGCGATTGGATTCTTGGTAGAGTTGGTGTGTTGATAAATTTTCATTGCATGGTCATAAGTCACTGCAATTCTATGCCTTTTCACTTCTATGCCTTTTCCAATTCTTGTCCCACTGCCTTTCATGCACAACACTATCTTTCCCTTGCCTTTCTGGGGTGAAAGAGAACCAGGAAGGCATTGTCTGTAAAACAAGTTATTAACTAAAGTGAAAAATCTGTCTTTGTATTCAAATAAAACTAAAGCCGAAGCTAGAGAGAAACATTACCTAACGGGTGCAGCTTTTTCCCCAGCATGTATGGAGTCACAGTTTGGCCCTAGCAATAATTAAAAACAAAATTGTGAAACCAACCCAAGGTGTATAAATCATTTAAGAGACCCAACAACAGAAAAAAAAAGAAGAACGTATTAGTACGTGTTTGATTAATTGATCAATGAAAATTGTAGTGATATAAACCTCCAAAAGACATCATACATTAATAGTGAAAATATACAATTGGTCCCTTAATTTTGGTCGAAGTGATACTTTAATTCCTGAAATTTGAACAATCCATTTTTAGTTTTCAAAATTTTATAAGTGTATTAAGTTTGTCCTTCTATAACCTTGTTATCATAATGGAATGCAATGTACTACACACATATGGATTACTAAACTAGCAGGATGGTAGTGTTAACATGACAAAAACTGTATAAATATTAGTTTGAATCGAAATTGGTACGTACCAGTATCCAATAGGCCCACTATAACATCTTTGCCATATCTAGCTTTGGACAATAAGGCCTTGTTTGGATTGAACCTAACTCAAAACTCAGTTTCCTTTTCTCATTTCTCATTTCTCAAACTCAGTTCTCATCCTCACATCCTTATCTCTACTTTTTCCTTAACTCAAATAAATTTTTGTTTGGTTCTTGTTCTCATATGCATATCTCACTTTTGAAACTCAAATTTTTGATAAATTGGTGGAGCCCACAAACTGTGGCCAGTCAGAACGAGAAACCCTTTACCCGCGTCCTTCTTCTCTCTTTACATCTCACTTCATTTTCAGCTCAAACATGAAGCACAATACCCACAAAAAATTGCAGAGCAACAACAACTCTGTACTCCACAAAGACAACCAAAAAAAAAAAAAAAATTTGCACAGAGAGAACAAGAACCTTGCCACTCATTCTTTACCCTCGAGCTTCTCATCTATCCTCTTTCCAATTCATTTTTTTTGTTCTGTCTCGCCTCCTCACTTCCTCCAACAACCTTGCCAGAGATGAGTATAGCAGTTATACAATTCCCAGGAATTTCATATAAAGAATAGCATTGATTTTCATAAATTTTTTTACATTCATTTTCAGCTCTAGTGATGTTAAATACTACTGCATAGCTAAAACATGAAGCACACAAAACCCAAATATTTTTAGTAATGTGAATCAGGGGGCAGAAACAAAAAATAACTAAAAAAATCCAAACAAAATCTGGCTTAGAATAACAAATTACATAAAGTAAATTGAGAGCACACAAACTAGAAAATTTGCACAGAGCAACAACTCTTTACTCCACAAATACCCCAAAAAAAAAAAAAATTCATAACAGAAGTGAGTAGAGCACAAGAGAGAGAGGGAGAGCTTCGGTTAGCTGCTGTTGGGTTTCAGTCTTCACAACAGCTGCTGGGTTTCTGGGTTTTCTTTCAAATGGAGAGATTCAGGCGGTCTTCAATTGCTGGGTTTCATTCTTCACAATTTTGGCTGAAATATTTTCCGGAACTGAGAAAGAGAAGTTTTTGCCGAATTTTGCAACGGTAATATAATAAACTGGTTTGAGACTCTGCGCTGAGATGACAATACAGAAAGCTGTGGGCTCTACGAGGTCAGTCATATTACCCATTTGCCACTGAGTTATGTAACTCAGGAACTAAAAACACCAATTTGGTGTTTTCAGTTTTCTACACTGTAGCTCAACTCAAACTGAGTTTGAGTTATGAAAACAAAGATAGGAAATCAAGCCAAACACAATATTTTTAGTGGGTCCCATGCCAATTTTCAGTTTGAGTGATGAGAATTCAGTTTAAGTGATGAGAATTGGCTAATCCAAACAGGGCCTAAGGGTCCGTTTGGATAGAACTGAAAACTGAAAACTGAAAACTGAAAACTGAAACACTGTAGCAAAATAATTTTTAAATGTGTAAATAGTACCGTGGGACCCATTTTTAATAAAAAAAATTGCTGAAAAGTGAAAATTGTGGGTCCGTGAACAGTAATTTTGGGTTGAAAAGTCAAGGTTTGCGGCTACTGTTCAATGAACAGTAGCCGCTACAGTACGTGTACAGTAGAATATGGCTGGAACGCGTGAAAAAAAAAAAAAAAAAAGAGGCAGAAAACGCAGACGCAGACGCAAACGTGCAACCCAAACGGAGGCTAAGTCTCCTCCTCTCCAGGAATCCTTTATTGGTTTTGTCTCTCCCTGTTCTAAGCCTAAAAACTCCCATGACCTTGTAGTGTGCAAAGAATACTTTCTTGGGTTGCTTTGATATACCGATACTTCTTCCTTCAATTCTGTTCAAAACCATTGTTTCAATCAAGGCCGGCTCAACTATAGATGCAATTGATGCAATCGCCTAAGACCCCCAAATAAAATAAGGCCCCTACTTGTAAAAAAAAAAATTATATACACACACATAACATATTTATCTATATATTTTAATTACGAAATTTTTTTATATTAATTTTATTGGTCAATAGAATGCATTAAAAAGACCCTACTGTATCACTATTAAAAAATTTATTTTTTTATCTACACACACAGTTGACAACAATGACAAGATAGCACACTAACACACAAGCACTGCACAAAGGCCATGGCCACACCGCAGCACACACCTGGCCGGCTTCCCACACACACTAACCCACGGCCCACACTCAATTTTAATGTATACTCATACCATAGGCACACACCCACTGCACCGTACACTATCTTTTAGACTTTTACTTTTACTTTATCAATTATTATAAGTTATCACATCAATTAATAATTTGATTTATATCATATCAACCTATTGTATTATAGTGATACTAATTTATTGTACTTAATTATGAAAATATATGAAAATAATTTAATTATTTAAAAATGCTAGATTCTTTTCCAAATGCATATATTGCGTATAGAATATTATTAACAATACCTATTGCAGTTGCATATATGTAGAAATAAGTTTTTCAAAACTAAAATTAATAAAATCTTATTTAAGGTTTACTATGTCATAAGAAAGATTAAGTGGATTAGTCATATTATTAATTGAAAAAGAAATGTTAGAAGAACTTAAATACAAAAACTTAATTAGTAATTTTGTATTTCAAAAAACAAGAAAAATAGATTTTAAATAAAATAAATAAATAATTCAATAAATATTTAAATAAATAAAAAAACCCGCTTAAAATTTTTGCCTAAGGCCCCTAAAATTGTTGAGCCGGCCCTAGTTTCAATATTAGATATAAATAAAAATACAGAGATTAATGATTGGAAACAAACCCATGTGATGTTTTTGTTTATTACTAGATAGTTTGGAGGCTTCTTTAGGTGCGAGCATCGCTGCGAAGCCATTGATGCTTTGCTTGTAACTGTAAATAAGCGAGGCTCTAGCTTCTACCTCAATGTTTTTTACAGAGAGCGAATATGAATGATGGATGTCTTCTATCTCGTTCAATGTTTTTTCTCCATTGTGCTCTCCGAAGTCCACTATGTAAACTTGTGGTGGCCAAAAATACAAGGTGTAAAAAAAAACCATTTGGTAGAATAATGAATCTTGAAAAACGAACAAAACAAAAAGATTTGTTAAATAAATAAATAAAACCAACCTGTTGTTTCAGTTTTACACGAGGCTAAGAGAGGTAGGAGAAGGAGGATGAATATAATGGGGATTCTCTTCATTGTTGCTAATTAAAATGCTAATAATATGGGGGTAGTGTAGTATGTTAAACTCATAAAAAGTATTTATATAATATGTTTAGGGAATCTTATCCTTCTAAAGAACAAAGTATTCTCTCCAAAATGAATTTTTCCCACCTTTAGAAATAGTAGTAGTGTAGGGAGACCTTGATATTTGATATCTGATTAATACTGTAGACGATGTATAAGCTTCCCTACCAGAGAACTATTAATATCCTGACCCTTTTTGGTTTTCGCTGAATAATATCCTATCCGTTTGCTTTTATCTTGAGAGGAGTCTGACTACAATGTACTGGGCCATGAACATTTGAAATTTGATTGACCAATAGAAGTCTTGCATTACGTGAATAATACTAGCAGCATGCTATAATTGGTGAGCAATATGTGTAATGCCATTTATTTACTTACAATAATATTTTACTAAATGCGGGTGTGGCTTGGTAGTAAGAGTTCTTATATTACTTCACATTATGTTTGGTAGAAGTTGAGCAGTTCGGGCACTGGTGCTTCAACGGATGTATTGTGCCTACAATGATATAGCCCCATAAAGGCCCTTGTGGTACGTATGTGGTATCACCCAGTAGCATTATATGACGTGGAGTCAATGAGTTAACAACAAAGACACTTTCTGTTGCCGGCTGAAAGAGGAAGAACTCCAAAGATATCTATGAAAAAAAATATGCTGTTGATTATGGTCCTCTTTTGCTTCGGATGGGTAGATTACTCACAAGAGTCCTTAAAGTGTCCTTCAATTTAAGCTCCCCCACCCCTGTTTCTATAGGAAATCGTTTGGCTCGACCAAGAAGAAGTCTAATGTCCTCCAAATCACAAGTTAAAATATATATCCAAAAAATAAATAAGAGAGGGGGATTCGAATCTTAGTTCTCCTCATAAGGGAGACTAGATAATATCAATGAATTATAATAGTCTTGGCAACTATCATCTAGTTAATTGACAAATTCATTTTTGAAATTATGATTTGAAAAATGTCCACTGTTAAAATGAACAAATTCACTATTGAAATTTTCATGGAAAGGATCTTTCATCGCTTTTTTTTTTAAAATAAATAAATGAAGAAATTTAATTATGAAACTTCAATTGAAAAAATCTCCACATGCCTTCTAACGAACAACTTGTTAAGATTTTAGTATTGGTCCATTCCATGACTTTTAATTGTAATGAAATTCAAGATTTTTTTTTTTTTTTTGATGTAGTTTTCATAAATCTTAGTGAAGCTACTCAAAGAAATGTTGTTTGAAGAAGCTCACTCGAGCAAATGCAAAGACTTGCTCAAGCTAATAAGTAAACATGCTTAAGCAAAACAATAAACTGTTCTAGAGTTCGCTTGTCTCTTACTTGAGGCTTGCTTGAGCGAGGCCGCATGTCTTTTTTTTTTTTTTTTTTTTGCACGATTTTTTGAAAGAGTTTTAAGGCTACCACACTCAAATCTATCGTGAGAAAAGTATATGCCTTTCTTTGCAAAGCATGTTAAAAAACTATGTTTCTTTAGCCACTCGTCTTGTGATCCTAAAGAGAGTGTTGAGAAATTGAAACCACTAAGTTTTTTTTTTTCCAATGAGGTTCAATGCAAAATTTCGAGGAGGTTTTTGGAGTGCCAGAGATTATAGTTTGTGCGGACGAGGAGTTTATGGACGAAAATGAAGAATTCAATTTTTAGTGTATTAACTAGCTGCAATTTAGGGAGAAAAAAAATTGAAGAATTCAATTTTTAATGTATTAACTAGCTACAAAAATAAATAAATAAATAAAAGCCTGCAAGGGAAAAATGAATAATTCAATTTTTGATTGTCATATGACTTGGACGTAACTGTTAATTTTAAGTAACTGTTAGGTTCTAAAGGTTTAGGAATTTATGTATTTAGAACTTTAATTTGTAATGTTGGCAAACCATGATCAAAACAATGTACTTACTCTTGTTTAGGCTTGCTCAAAGTTGATAAAATATTGTAAAGTTGGAATCGAGTGACTGCAGATGCATTGGGGCATTTCGGCCTGGCTCGATCGATCGAAGGTTAGACTCGATCGATCAAAAATCGGCCCAAATGCGTTTTCTGCAGAATTTCCAACTCAGCCCTAACTCTTTAAACGTTTAGGGTTTTATGTTTTTGCCCTAGGTATATAAGGCAAACCCTAGCCACGTTTTTTAGAGTTGCACAAGTTGTATTGTTGCTCATATTGCTGTTTTGTGTAAATCTCTTGTGAGATCTTTGAGGAGCTTTCCTTTACACAAAGCTTAGGGTTTTCAAGATTGAGATTACATCAACATCTTGATGATCAACTTGGTTGCTGCCTTTGAAGCTTAAAGAATATCAAGCGTGGGTGCTTGTAGCTGATTGAGGGATTCAAAGAAAGAAGTAGTTCGTGGACTTGGAGCCTGCGCGTGGTCGTGTCAGGAAGTTTTACTGGTGGGTAGCATTAGGAAATCAAGCGGGGAGCTTGTAAGTCCTTTTGTAAGAACTTCAATTCTTTCTTAGTGGATTCCGTTTTGCCTTGAGGATCGGTAGGTAAAATCCTCCCCAGGTTTTTTCGTGTGGTTTCCTGGGTGATCATATCATTGTGTCTTTTATTATTCCGCTGCTTTATATGTTTTATATGCATGATACGATTATTTGATTGTTTTAACCTAGAATTGTATAATTTGACTAAGTAACAACTTGGCTAATTAATCTAGGCTATGCAATCTAATTGTGGTTTAAGGGGTTTAAAACCGTTCAGTAACAATCAATCATGTTAGGAGGTGTAATTTGCGAAGGTTGTTACAATTGAGATTCATAATTGCAAGTTTTCATAGTTAAAGAAAGCAAAAAGTACAATTTTGGGTGGTTTTCTGCAATTAAGACAAAAATTAATTTAGAATCCTAACTCCAATCATGATGACACTTTACAATCCCTTTGTCCCAAAACAAATGGAAGTTTACAAAATTGCAAGCGTATTAATGAAACAAAATAGTATAATAATGTTTTTATTTTTTATTTTTTTATTTTTTTTTTTATGTTTGCATAGAAAAAAGTCAGTTCATTTTTTTTAAAAGGTCAAATCAAACTTAATATAAGAAGTTAAATGAATAAATGGTTACATTTTTAGAAACTCCAATACTTTTTAGGTCAACTTCGAAAGGAAAGCTCTTTGTCTATTTTAGAACGACAGAGAGATCGAACACAACCAGCATTCAAGTTGAAAATATACAGTAGGGTAAGGCAATTCTAGAAACCTTAGGGCTTGAGGCAGCTTGAATGGTTAGGGATGAAACTTTACATCTCTCACTAGGGTTGTAAACTAGTTTAACCAATTATTGAAATATTAAGATGGATTAATTTTATTTTATTTCAAGTATAAACCAAGCTCGATTTTATCACATAAGTAGATTAACTATTTAAGCTTTATTCATTTTAGGCGAAAACATCGTTTTGGTCCCTAGATTTTGGGGTCTTAGTCAATTTAGTCCCTATATTTTAGTAGCAGTTAATTTGATTTTTAATATTTTCACCTTGCAATCAATTTGGTCTGTACCGTTAACATATTAACGGAATTGCTTATATGGCAAACAGTGTGCATTGTTAGCATACTTAAAGATAACGTGGCTAACAAAATAATAATAATTTTTTTTAATAAAAATTAAAAATTACAATGTGTCAGCATTTAAATTAACAAAATTTAAATAAATTTTTTTCTCAATTTAAAAAGATAGAAAAACAAAAATTTAGATCATTCCCAATTTTCCTTTCACTTTCTTTTCAACCAAACACAAAACTCAAAAACAAATTTGTACCCAATCTAACTATTCTTCTCTCTCAAACTCTTTATTTGCAAACCCAAAGTTCTCACTTTCTAATGACTCTAATCGAAAACTGAACCCTAGCTTCAATCCTCCATGGCCAAAGCACAGATCGGCCTCCATAGCCAAAGTCCTTAAGCTCTTCTAGCATTTACTATTAGCAGCACTGCTGCTTGATTGCCTGCGAAAACTCAATGTCTTTGCTCTCTTCTGTGGCCATCGACCGCCGCAACTCCATCGGACACGATGTTGGCCATAACAGCTAACACACATACACAGACGATTGCACAAACTTAGACACCTTCCTTCCTTCAATTTTTTCCTTGGAACCATTTTCTCTTTGCTTGCCCAGAAACAAAACAAAAAAAAAAATTATATATATATATATATAATTAAAAAAAAAAACTAAAATATTGGTCTTCTAATTTTTAATGTTTTTTTTTTTTTTTTGGGAAATGGAAAACTTAGCTAAATTAAGCTGAAATGATTCTTCTATAAAGCATAGCTGAAAGCACAAAGTTTGAAGAATACATTGTTATTGTATTCTTTGGTTCAATTGTCTCCCTTCTAATTTGACTTCTGGGTATTTTTTATTTGAATACGTGTTTTTGTTGTTGTTAGTTTGATTGTGAGTTTGCTGCGAGTTTTCAAAGATGGTGAGATAAAAGAGAGAGAAACATATATTGGAGAGGGATAAATCTAGGTTTTACTGTTTAAGAGAGAAAGAAACAAAGAGAGAAGTGAAAAATCAGATTTGGAACAAATCTAAGGCTGCATTTGTTTCAGTGTAAAATATTTTCCGGGTGTAAATATTTTCTAGTGTTTGGTTGCATTTTAAAAATTATATTAGAAAACAATTTTCAGTGTTTGGTAACATTCTGAAAATGCTATTTTCCTACAAATTTTTCACATTTTCTCAACCATTTTCTCAGCTTTCAAACAAGTTTTATATCACAAAATTGCAATATGTAAACTTTTATAAGAAACAAAAATCAAAACTAAACCATTCTCAATACATAGCACCATTCGATCTAATTGAGAGAGGGAGGAGGAAGAGAGAGTGATCGCAAATCGAGGGAAAGGGACGATCTCACGGTGTGATCACGAAAGAGAGAATGATCACGGTGCGATCTAGAGGGGTGCGATTTGAAGGTGCGATCTTGGCGGGACGATCTCCCTAGCGCGATCTTGACGGTGCGAGCTCTACGGCGCGATCTCGTCGACGCGAGCTCGACGGCGCATTTGGGCTTGGGGCGGTGGGCTGAGCTCGACGGCGCGAGCTCAATCTCACTCTCTCCAGTCTCTTTTCGTGCTTTCTCTCTCTCTCTCTCTCTCTCTCTCTCTTTCTCTCTTCAGTGTCTGGGGTTAAGGTGCGATCAACGGCGCGATTTCCGTTTCGGCTCACTCTCTCTTTCTCTCTTTGCACGTCTGGTCCTTCTTTCTCTCTCTCTTTCTCTCTTTCCGGAAGTGATTTGAAGGTAAAATAAAAACGAAAATGCTTTTACACCCTGAGAGCCTTATTTTACGGTCAACGCAGAAAACCATTTTAGTTTGACCCAATTTTCGGTAACTGCCAAACACACATTTTTACGGAAAAGTATTTCCGGAAGTGGTTTGAAGCCAAAACAAACGCACCCTAAGAGTTTTGTGTTTGGTTATTAAGAAAATACAAGAAAATTTGAGGACAATCTTAATTTTTTATTCTATCTTTTAAAATTGAGAATTTTTTTTTTGTTTTTATTTTCCCTTTTCAATTTAAATGCTAACGTGGAATTTTTTAATGTCCATTAAAATTTTTATTATTGTTTTAATAGCCACGTCAGTTTTAAGTGTGCCAACAGTGCACACCATTTGCCACGTAAGCATTTTCTGTTAGTAAGTTAACGGCAGTGACCAAATTGATTACAAGGTGAAAATAACAGGGACCAAATTGTCTGCTACTAAAATGTAGGGATCAAATTGACTATGACCCCAAAATGTAAGGACCAAAATGGTGTTTTCGCCTTCATTTTATTGTCAAACAAGTTTAGGCTTGATCACGAACTACTTGATAAACTTGTTATTTTTCATATATACTAAAATTTTATACTTTTTCACAAATATATGCTAAAAAATAACAACTAAATTATAGTTGAAATTATATTTTTTGACTTAATTAAATGCCAAGACGTGATAAATTTATAAAATTAGATTCACTAACCTTTACTGTTATAACACTATGAAGTTTTTCTTCTTCTTTTTATTTTTTTTATTTTTATTTTATTTTTAGAATGATAACACTATGAAGTTATTTGTTTATATATTGTCTATAAATCACAGAAAAAAATAATTTATAAAAATCTCAAATCTATAAAAGTATATTTGTAAACGTGTAAACATATAAATATATCCAATTTTATATTTTCACATGGAGAGCCTTTTACTCATGAGTTTGTTCACAAACATCTTATTATGTTTAAGTTCAACTCATTTAGTAGTTGAGCCTAAAACCTATAGGTTTGAGCTTACTCATTTGTTAAGTAAACAAGTTTTTTTTCAAGGAAAATTTAGAATGTCCATATATAGTTCAATTTATATACTGCCCCATCATCTCTCACTACACATTTAATATCTATGAGCAAGAACTTTAGCCACGGTGGTCTAAGGTTCTGCCAAGTGACGAGTTCCTTGAAAATGAAGGAAATTCTCTTCATTTAACATTACACATTTACACCTCATTTAAATCTAAAATTTTTGTTTATGTTAATATATTAATTAAAAGCTATGTATTAATGGATAAGTGCATTGATTTTCTTGTAATTTATATCTATAAATGGTGCAAAAATGATTTACATAAAAGAAATTTATTATTTTTAAGTTTATATAAGAATAATTTAATGGTTACTTAAGAATCTTTTATGTTTGGTCAATAACTTTTTTTTTTTTATTTTAAGAAAAGTATTGTAGCTCAACTAACACCATCTTGTGTTTCTTAATGAAATGTTTAGGGTTCAATCCTCATTCCACATTGTAACTATGGAATTATAAATTTTTTTAATTTAAAAGAAAATTGCTTTAAGTTTGTGATTATTTTGAGTGCCATGAGTCACTGTTTAGAGCATCCACATTTGTGGAGCTAAATCTTTTAGCTTTTAGCATCTAAAAAAACCACTTTATCTATTTTAACTTATGAAAGTTCTGGCTCCGTCCTTGCTGAAGTAGAACTCAACCTACGAAAGAAAAAGCCTATATGCATTCAAATATACAAAACACGAATTTCTAGCCTATGAAAGCGAAACCAAAAAAGCAAGAATCAATGGTGTTTGTTTGATCTGTCGGAGAACTTTCTTGGTCGTTTCTTTGTCCAATGAATGCGTTGCCATTGTTGTACAGAGGGACCTTGAAAAAGAAAGTGATAACGAGAGAGACACAAAGATAGAGTGACATGTGGCTGGGTTTGTGCTGGGTTATGGCTGAGTTTGTGGCTAGTTTTTGGTTGGTTTATGGTTGAGTATTTGCCGGGTGGTGGGTTTGGGGTCATAGTGGTTGCTATGTGGAGGTGTGGTTGAGAGAGATAATTGATGGTGGTGCGGTTGAGAGAGTGTCAGAGTGATAGAAATTAGAGAAAGGAGTGATAGATAATTTTATATTTTTTTTTTCTATAATTTATATTATTTTGATGTGTTGTATGGTAAAAAAAAGTTAGGATGTTGGGTGTATTATAAAATGGTATGGTATAATAGATAAAATAGCTTTTGAGATGGTAAAATAAGATATTTTTTAGAAACTTGATACTAATACTCTAAGAGCACTGGGGGTGTAAAAATCCTCTAGTTGCTATTTTAGCAACCAATAAGCCAAAACCCACCCACATCCGAGGGTGGGTTTTTCCTTTTTTGTACCAACTATGAAAATGAAAACCAACTGTTCACAATGACATAAACAAAAAAAATTATTTTAATGAGGAAAGAGAAACAAAAAGGTAGAGAGGAAAGAGAGAAGAGAGAGAAATCGAATATTTTATATTAATTGTTAGTATAGTTTATATTATTTTAATGAGTTGTATGTAAAAATAGAAATTAGGATGTTGAGTAAGTTGTAAAATGAGATGGTAAAATAGATAAAAGAAGTTTTGAGAATGCAAAATAGACATTTTTTTTGTATCCTCAGATGCTAGTACTCTAAGATTACTAAGAGCATCCATAGCAGTGAAACTATTTTTTTAGCTATTTGGCACTACAAAAAGGTACTTTATCTATTTTACTTACTCATTTTACAAAACATCCAACAGCAGTGGATCTATTTTAGTTTTCAACACAATAAAATAATATAAACATTATAATAAAATAATATATCTACTACAATAAAATAATACATCTCAATACAAAAAAAAAAAAAAAACACCACAAACCGATCAATGGCACAATTCACAACCACTACCAACCAATAACAACCACGCACAACCACCTAACAACAACGAAACCCAGAGAAACCCACGAAATCCAGAGAAACCCCGAGCTTGGATCGACGATGAAACCCACGAAATCCAAAGAAACCCAGGTTGGTCGGTGTTGTGTGAGCGGTGAGATGGAGGACTACGTGAAGCCGTGGGTCGGAGGCGTGGATTGGTGGCTTGTGGCTTGCATCGGCTTGAGACTTCAATGGAATGGGTCAGCGGTGGGCCAATGATGTTGAGGCTGGCAGTAGTGAGACAAAGAGGTGACGTTGAAATTGGTAGCAGTGAGACAGAGACGTGAGAGTTGAGAGGGAGTTGAGACACGGGTTGGAGAGTTCAGAGGGAGTTAAGAGTGAGTCACAGTTGGATAAAAAGAATAGAAAAAAAAAAAAAATCAACAAACAAATAGTATTTTAATCAGATGGAGAATAAAAAAGTTTTTTTTAGCTCTTAGCTGTAGCAAGGTAGGTAAAAAAATACCTATACCTTCATTGCTGCAGCACTCTTTTTAATATATAGTGGTACTAAAAATAGTTTTTTAGCTTTTGAACACCACTATTGTAGATGCTCTAATATAAGGTGAGCCAAATGCCAAAACACCAAAAAAAAAAATCTCACATGAGATGTTTTAAGGATCCGTTTGTGAATAACTTATTTAGCTGAAATTGAAAATTTTTTGTTGAAAGCCTGCTAAAGAATGCTTATACTTTTAAAATAATTAAAAATATGAAAAAATATGAAAAAAAGTGAAATTTTAATAAACTGTACATAAAGTTTTAAAAAAATTAAAAAAAAATTAAAAACTAAAAATTAACCTTATAAGCCCATGCCAAACACGCTATTAAATGCCAAAATATTTGACATCAATCAACAGTACACTCTCAAATTTAAAACCACACTATTCACTAATGTTAAGACTTATTTTAATTTTTTATTCATGGTGGGCCTCTTTATTTTCTTATTTTTTTCTTTCTGCCTCTCTCATTCTCATTTGCTTGCTCTCTCCATTTCTCTGCTCTCTCTCTCTCTCTCTCTCTCTCTCTCTCTGCTCGACGTTCCTGCCTCACTCTCCGACGAAACCCAGGCCAGAGCATCAAGCCAGGCCGATCTCTCTCACAGTGATTTTTTTTTTTTTTTTTGTTGCTGTGATTTGATGGTGGATTCGGCAGTGGAGGGTTCAGATGGTGATGGGCGGATCGGTGGTGGTAGCTTCCGATGGGTGGGTCGGCTCTTATCATCCTATTCATGCTTATGAGAGCAATAAACAATAAGTGCAAGCCTTTCTTACCGATTTCTCGAAAAATAAGTGCGAGCCTACAACAATCATAACAAGTGCCATAGGCCCAAGCATAACAAGCCCACACCCCGAAGGGCCCGAAGCCACTGCCAACACCCTCTGGGTCTGGACCTGCTTATTGCTTGGCCTCATCATCCACGCCTCTCAAAAATACCCATCTGTTTTGCTCTCGGGTTGAACTTGCTTGCTGTTGTTGATGATGATGATTCTCAGTAGCAGAAACTCATTTTGTTGCCAATTCTCCTCCTTATCATTAGGAACGAGTCAGGTGATTTGTTGGGCCGCTATAAATTCTTCCTTTTTCTTCTTCTTCTCTGTGTTGCCTTTGAATACTTATTGTACAGTCTCATCAGGTTAAGAAAACTGAGGTGGAGGTGTTGTTGTTGGGGTCCAAGCTCTCAAATTGTACCCTTTTCACTACTACAAGCTCCACTATCCTCACTACAAAGGCAAGCACCATTTTTTTTTTTTTTTTTTTAATATTTAAAAAATGAATATTTCAATTAGAGTTAGTTTGTTAATTTATTGATCTTCTATACATGTAGGCAACAATGAATTCCCAAGTCAAATGCTCCCTTAATCAAAGTGGACAACTGATAACTAATTCTAAAGCTGTTGAGAGGTACACCCCATTTCTATTCCTTCATGTTTATCAACAGTTTCTGTTTTTAAGCCAGTTTTACTTCCATCATCTTGATTCATTGTGTAAAAATGTTTGGTTGTGCTTTGCTTGTGCTTGTGCTTGTGCTTGTGCTTGACTTTAACTCTGAATGAAATGTTGGCTTGGTTATTTTCTTTGGCTAATGAGTTTTAGTTCTAATAGACTTCCTTCTCCCATAAGAAAGTGTGGAGGGTGATTTTGTCGGTTCAAAACTCACTGGGTGCCTGTGTAACTTACAAATAAAGAAAAATGTTAGCATTGTTGTTTGGAAAATAGTTGTCGCGGGTATGATTAGTTTTTAGATTTTCACAGTTGCTTCACCTAGGTTTCTTCACTTGAATACAGGAAAATGATAAAGAAGGTCGGTAAGATTGAACACCACTTGTGGAAGAGAAGAGATTCAGCTGGGTCTGGGCAAAAGGCACTTAATCTTGTCAGAATTGTATGTTGATTGATCATTTCTTATATTTCGATTCTGTTTTTTTTTCCTTTTGTCATGGTTTTATGTCATAATTAAGAGCACTTGCTATTAGCTGTTGATGGAAAATTACTAGTTGTGGTAATTGAACTAGATCGGTAAGTGTTAAATTTTTTACTATAACTTCTTTAATTGGTTGGATGTACATTTTGAAATACAGGTTTCTGGGCTTCCTAATGAGAAGGAATCTGTTTATGGAGCATTAGATAAATGGACTGCTTGGGAGACAGAATTCCCATTGATCGCAGCAGCTAAGGCTTTAAGAATCTTAAGGAAGAGGAGTCAATGGAAGCGAGTAATTCAAGTATGAAACACCTATTCCTTTACCGTCTGCTGTAGTTAATCTATAATGGCGTGCTACAACCTCTATGAATTCGGTTACTATATCAGTATATTGCAATCGCAGATTATGATGTTCCATTAGAGGGATGCTCCAGTCACTGTAATTCATTTTGCAATATCTATATAGTTACATTTAGTAAGGTGTACGGTTCAGACTGGTTAGAGCAGAGACCTCAACTAGCCTGACTCCCTTGAGTCATTATTGTTTGCTTGTAAACATAATAACAGATATAATTGATGGCATGAACTAAGTTTGCTCGCTGTAGTACCAAGTGCAGGATGGCCTGACCTCTATGTTAGGCAAAGCCATTAAAAGGTTCGTTCCATTGGCTATGATAACTAAAGGTGCCCACTACCCAAATTATTTGCTTGGCCCTTTCTTTTATAGTCTTTATCTTGGGATAAAGAATTTAGATAAATTTTGTAGACTGTAATGGCCTTAATGGGATTATACCTAAATCGAGTGCCTATTATTTCTTTAGGTATTGAATTTAATTCACTAACTGAGACCTGATGAAGTAATGTCTTCTCAATCTGAGTTGGTTTGTGTTGCTTTGTCAATAGCTACGTAGTTCACTAGATATTGACTTAGGCTAGGTTGGTTCTAGGTTGATGATGAACAGAACTAAGTTGTATCACTGATGATTTTGCCTTTCAAATATTGTAACTGCACTATCAAGTTGCCAATCTCAAACATGGTGGAAGACAAGAGGACAGTAATAAAGAAAGGAAAATGAAACACTGACAGTTATGCCAAGAGTCTTGTGGCTCTGTGGCATTACCTAGTTCTTCCTACTGGAGGAACCAAAGTTTGAATCCCCCTTCACCTATAGATGTAGTAATTTATACACCTGCATCAAAAGATAAATCAAATGATTGTATGCTCTTAAGGCTACTTTGTTGATAATCATCATATTAAATGAATATATATATATATATATATCAATTATGTGATTTTTTACAGCTCATATAATAATTACTAATCTTCTGTAAGGTGGCCAAGTGGATGTTGAGCAAAGGTCAAGGGGCAACAATGGGAACGTATGACGCCCTTCTACTGGCATTTGATATGGATCAGAGAGTAGATGAGGCTGAATCTTTGTGGAACATGATTTTGCATGTACATACACGCTCTATCTCGAAGCGATTGTTTTCTAGGATGATTTCTTTGTATGATCATCATAACATACAGGATAAGATAATAGAGGTAAAAGGAATACCATGACACTTGCAATATCACACCTTGCACAGATTCTATTCATGATGCTAAACTTTAATTCTTTTTTAAAAATTCAGGTTTTTGCAGACATGGAGGAATTGGGTGTAAAACCAGATCAAGATACTGTCAGGAGAGTTGCACGTGCCTTTCAGAAATTGGGACATGAAGAGAAGCAGATGTTGGTTCTTAAAAGGTACCAGTCTAAATGGAAGTATGTCCACTTCAAAGGTGAACGGGTGAGAGTGAGAACAGATGTGTACGACGAAGATAATGCCTGAACCAATTGAAGTTGGAGCTTTGGGCATCGAGACATGCCAGGTCTGTCTTCCCTCTTGGACCTTGCTAATTAGAGGAGACTACTATTGAAATTTTATGGTTTTTGCGGCTAGAGATCATTATTTCAAGGTATTGTTTTGGTTGAGACTGAGGCAAGCATACCAGCCACTGATCATTAATCAATCAATACTTGTTCCTTTGGAACTTATGGTTCTACTACATATTTTACTTACCAACACAATCTGGACGGACCTGTTGATAGCGATATGTACAGAGGATTCTTATTCATCATTCAGGTCATGTTTTCTAACCCCCAATCAATTCAAAATGGTTTTGTTGTAATATAAATGTACAGATAAGGGGCAAGATTCCCCTTGACTACAATAGAGTCAAAATAAGAATTTGTTGAGAGATGAAATAATCAGCAAGTAAATATCGATGAATAAGGGAATCAAATGCACGGGCGAATAGACTTTGAATTTTCTTTTTTCTAGATCATATTCTCTTCCACTATTTCCTCATATGGAGAATCTAATCATTTTTGAAGTACATAAGGCTCCGCTGTATTATTCTGAGGGAATCAAATGCTTTTCAATGGATGCATTGAAAATAATAAAATTGTGATGCTGAATATGTAGAACTAGTTCCAGGGGGATTTTTTTTTAAAATAATTATAAAACACAAACAATATCATTAGTTAGGCAACGTTTCAAACTAATTGCATTTCTAACAATTCGACTTCAGAGGAGTCGATTTCACTGTTCATATCGCCTATTTTTGCGCCACGTCGATAAAGAAATCGAGTCCGTTGGACTCACTTCTTTTACATAGAAACCGACTTTGCTGAAGTCGATTTCTTTACAAAGAAATCGACTTCAGTGAAGTCTATTTCCATGCGTAGAAACCGACTTCACTGAAGTCGATTTCTCCGTGTAGAAATTCAAAGAACGTCATTGCCATCCCTGAAAAAAAAACCTCACAATTCTAGCAAAACGGAGTCGTACCCTGATCCAATCCGATCAGCTTTCGCCGGGGTTTGGTCAAAATCGGTGCCTGGAGTTTGTTCTTCGTGCTTCGCCGTCGGTGTTGCTGGGTTCGTCGAGGTCTGGTGAAATCGGCGCCTGGGTTCGTCGAGGTCTGGTGAAATCGGCGCCTGGGTTCGTCGGGGTTTGGTGAAATCGGCGCTTGCCGCCTGCGTTCGCTTGCTCGTGTAGCCTTTTCTTCGTTTGCTGGGTTGCGCCTGGATTCGTCAGCGCCTGGGTTCTTCGTTTGCTGGGGTGTGGTTTGCTCTAGCAAGAAAAATCAGCAACAAAAACATGGTTTGTGAGCATTTGATTTCTATACAAAGAAATCGACTCCAGTGGAGTCGGTTTCTATGTATTGAAAACGACTCCACTAGAGTCGATTTCTACACAAAGAAGTAGACCTCACTGAAGTCGATTTCTTTATCTACGTGGCGCAAAAATAAGCGATATGAACAGTAAAATCGACTCCTCTGAAGTCGAATTGTTAGAAATGCAATATGTTTGAAACGTTGCCTAACTAATGATATTGTTTGAGGAATTTGGTTATAAACCAAATAATCCCGTTCCAGGGTGCGCTAACCACAAATGTGTTAATGTGAAAGTGGGGAGGGGAAAATAGCTTAAGAGCGTTAGATCATTTCTGCAAATAATGTAGCACAGTTTCTTTTGTAGAATCTTCTCCATTTTGGAGGGATGAAATTCATTTGTGGCATATGAGTTCTCTCAGGGTGACAGAGCCACATTCTTGGCCCAAAACAATGTAGTGGTTTCTGTAACAGTGTCATACTAAGAACTTTGCTTTTTCAGTTTTTACCTTCGCAGGATGTGGACTTATCATGACACATAGGAAAATTATTTATACCATTTTGGAACTAACATTTTCTCTTCTCATTTGTATGGCAGTTCCGGTAATGAATTTTACCTGTAGAATTCATCATTATGTGTGAAGAGAGACTATTGCTTTCATAGTATTGGAATAATCACTTCATGCAATGACACATTTCTCTCTCTCTCTCTCTCCCCTTAAGGTTTGACACCCAAATTTCATGACTCAAACATCAACGTGCTAACAGAAATAAAATCATCTACTCCTGCTAAAATGTTGCCAGAAAAGAATTTCCTGTTATGCTTCATTTATCCCTTTCAACAATAAGATTATGATGTTAATTTGTGCTATTATCTGAAAATTTAACTCAGAATATCTTGTGCTTGAAAGAATTCAAACTGAGCTCGAGAATTTCCAGAGCAGGATTAGAATATGATTGAGAATCCTTGTACAAATAAGGGACATCCCAAGTCTTCTTGTTCATGTAAACGTATCACAAATTTCTATTTGCTCAAAATAAGCCTTCGGGAAGCAAATAGTAATTGCTTATCTTAAAAAAGAGAAGCAAACAGTAGTTATTGTTTATAATCCTGGAAAATGTAAAACAAGACCGTGACATTTCTTACTGCCACAAGCCGTCTACAAATACTTTGCTTATAAATAATATCTTTTTTCTAATATATGCTCCTATAAATTGGACAAGAACTATAAAACTATATAAAACACATTGGATGAGTCTTACTCACCAAGAAATTATGTGTGCGTTTGCGTAGCAGCTAGTGTGCATTTTCAGCGTTTGCGTTTTTGGTTGGGTCCCACAGTATTGTTCATGACTTAGCCAAAAACACAAAAACGGGCATACTAATGCATTTTTGGGTCCTATGGCACTATTTATATTTTTAAAAATTATTTTGCTACAATGTTTTTAGCAATAAATTTTCAGTTTTCAGCAAATAAACGGTATCTAAACACACCCTATAATTAAGCTAAAGACACTGCCATTGGGCTTCTTACAAAATGGACTCCATCAGTCCAAGTATACCCCCCAAAAGCATATTCATCCTTGTGAGGCTTGATGAGCATTTCAATTTGCACAGTGATTGTGAAGCTCTTCTTCTGTCCAACATGATTAAAGAACAAAATACTTGGGGAGGCCTTGATGGAGAATCCCAAGGGTGGTCTGGCACTAAAGAAGTACACACTCTTGCTAGGACCAACGTTTGTGACTGTCCTATTAACGGTTACGGTGCCATTGAGTTTGTGGATTGCTAGGGATGGATAGTTGAGGTCGATTGCTGTTGGTAGTGCTTTTGGACACTTGAATGTCGGGTCAACTTTCTGGAGTGAACTATTAGTGCTGCAACAGTAGAGAAGGTAGTCAGTATATGAAGCATCATACACTAGACCAGGGTCTGCTGCTTTTGTGGGGCGCAAGTGGCCAGACCCATATGCAAATGGTGTAGCTTCATTGCCAGATTCATCAGTCAATGGCAAACCCAAGTTGTTTCTTAGCGTAGCTGCGAGTCAGAAATGTGAAACATTAGAAAATGTAGGCTGTAGCAATCAAACTAAAGTACTAACAAGTAGAGCTTAAGCCACATAATATAGGGACGACAAACTATAACTAGGTGAAATTGAGTCCATTTCACAATTAAGATTTCATTTTATTTTCTAAATAATGCACAGAGTGTCACGTTATTTAAAATTTTAACTGTTGCACCAATCTATTATCTTTAGATTGTAATATTTAATCTGAATTATGAAATGAATCTATTTTAAATGGAGAATTTTTACCCTAAATAAATAAGACTATCACTTCCAATCACCCAATTCAGGAAATGTAGTCACATATTCACACATTTATACCTGTGGTCATGAGGGCAGATCTTATTGCTGCACCACTCCAAGTAGGGTGAATTGCTTTGAGAAGTGCAGCTGCAGCAGACACGTGAGGGCAAGACATTGAAGTTCCAGAGATTATATTGTACTGAACAATCCGGTTGTCTTGATATTGCAACTTTGTAGGAGGATCGGCCTTGCTCCATGCCGCCAGTATATTCAGTCCTGGAGCTGTGATGTCAGGCTGCAAACCTCATCTATAATTAAAAATACTGTGGATATATTTATGTTAAATCTGTATGCTAGTAAAAAAATCAAGAGGAGCGTTGAGATCAAAGAAACTAAAGGGTACAAATTTATTTACCTTGAGAATACTAGGGTCAATAACATTAGGACCTCTACTAGTGAATGCTGTCAAGACAGGTGCTGGCTTGATATGTACCAAGGTTTTCCCAGGTATGATAGTTGCCATTGGATTCTTGGTGGAGTTGATGTATTGATAAATTTTAGTTGCATCGTCATAAGTCACAGCTGAGGCAGGAAGCAAATGAGCATCACATACTATCTCTGCTCCATTTGCAACACTGTTTCCAAGTATAAAACCAGCACCACCAGCCCTTTTCACTTCTATGCCTTTTCCAACTCTTGTCCCATTACCTCTCATGCACAACACTATCTTTCCCTTGGCTTTCTCGGGTGAAAGAGAGCCAGGAAGGCATTGTCTGCAACAATTTAATTAGTCCAATTTTAAACAAGTCATGATTAACTCAAAATGAAAAATCTTATCTTTGTAATCTAATAAAACAAGAGCCAAAGCTAGAGAGAAAAATTACCCCAAGTCGACTTTGGTCACGTTTGGGTTAACTATATCTCCCGCGTATGCTAATGGGTACAACTTTTTCTCCAGCTTGTATGGAGTCACAGTTTGGCCCTAGTAATAATAGTTAAGAACAAAAGTGTGAATTGTGAAACCACCCCAAGGTATATAAAAAATAATTTAAGAGACTGAAAACAAAAAAGTTCGAATTTGTATTTTGTACATGTTTGATTAATTGATTACTGAGTATTTTAGTACATAATAGATACTACATACCCTTCATTTTTATTACTCTTTTTCTATAGAAAAGCCTCCCATAAATGATATAGTAAACTCCTAATGAAAACATAAAATTGGTGTCTATAATTTTGGTCAAATTATATTTCATTCCTGAAATTTATGGACTAAAATAGTATGTCAATAATATATTTTTGCTTAAATTGTTCATAATTTGTCCAAGTACTCCTTACCTGAAATTTCATACCATTTCCAAGCAGAACAGGAGAGACAAACTCACGGTCAATACTACTAGCACCAACAGTGATAATCCATGGAGCCGGGTTGGATAAAGTTGAAGGTTTAGGGCCATGGTTACCTGCACTACACGACACCACAATGTTTTTCTTGGCAGCATGGAGTGCTCCAATTGCAATACCATCCTCAGCATAAGGAATAGGTTGTTCAGTTCCAATGGAAAGGCTTAACACATCAACACCATCAGCAATGGCATCATCAATGGCTGCCAACATGTCTTCCTCAAAGCATGTGTTCCCATCTGCTTTTGAACGGCCCGGTATTGGCCAGCAAACTTTGTATATGGCAAGGCGGACAAGTGGTGCCCCACCTGAGGCAGTGCCATGAGCAAAGCCACCAATGGCTGAGGTGCTATGAACCCTTCGACCTCCAACTGTTGAGGTAGTGTGTGTACCATGCCCATCTTTGTCACGGGGTGATCGATAATCCTCACTTGTGTTTAAAGAGCCATAGTATTTCTCGTAACTCTTAAGGTAGTATCGAGCTCCAATGAGCTTCCTGAAAGAAATGTCAAATGAATTATGATTAGTAGTGGATTTTAATTCCCATTTTTTATTTAGTTAGTGAATAATATGACAATCTCTCACTAAAATAAAATAAAATTCTTTTTAAAAAAATACTGGAGGTAAGCCAAACCCGAATACAAAATAGTGATGATTTAGTAAGTTACAAATTATAAAATAGACTAATTCAAAGGTTTGGACTCCCTCAAAGTAACACATCTTATCAAATTTGGAAATTTTAGTTCCCTTGAAGCAATAAAATATTCCACAAATGTATAGTGTGTAACGTGTTTTTGAATTTTGCCTTTAAATTTATTTTATTTAATATGAAACATGACATCAATCCATTTCAATGACATAAAATTATTTTCAAGTTCAAAGCAAGTATGGAAGGAAGTTAACTAGTGAAATAAAAGGCAAACTTCACTCAAAATTATACGAGAGAAACTTTACTATATATAATTGTGTAATAAAGAGGAGAGAAAACCAAGATTTGATAACTTTTTCTAAAGCTTCTCTCTTACTCTCAATGTGCTTCAAAGCGATACCCTACTCTATGGGGTTAGCTAGGTAATGGATGCATAGTGCAACCCAGTGTATAGCAAAGAAAAATATGATTCTTTTCTTTCTTTTTTTTTGAAAAAGGCTAAGAAAAATACGATTCAACCAATAAGTTTGTTTTACTTTTTCTAGTGAAGATGGGGGAGTTCTAAATTCTAATTTCCTTTGATTGTGCTTCTTATCATTCATTGACACTTAATTTTCCTAGTGAAGTTCTGAAATTATTAACACAATAGCAATTCGATCCTTTTTTTTTTTTTTCAGAGATCCTTCTTTCTTTTCCAAATAGTGGAATCCTTAATTTATCAGAATCCCTACAAGCTCACTATACGCATATAATTAATAAATCAAAGTACTGGTAACATACTTTCATACAACAATGACAATTGCTTTTTCTAGTGATTGTCCCATTCCACCCTGAGACATGACATCTCACTGGGAAGCATATTGATCCCGCTAAGACCAGGTTCAAAAGGACAGGTCAGTTCAATCACAATCAATCCCTAGCTCATTCCTTGAAATGATCAAGAAATGTCTATTCATTGATTGAGGGCATTAATGTTGTTTATTTCCTCTATAGGTCCACCAATTGTGGCTCAGTTCCAAACCCTATATGACCTTAGACATTGAATAATGAGAAGAAGCCAAACAAACCGACTTTAAACCCATTGGGCCATGGAGTACTGATAAAAGCTCACAAGATGGGAATGAGAAGAAGCCAAAACCAATTAAATCGCATGTTTGTTTGATTCAAAGGGAAAGGGTGTAGGGATCTCCAACACAAAGCAATAAATACTTTTTATACAATTTAACCACGGAAAAATCCAACATAGTAATCTATAAACGACACCAGTAGGACAAAATGCAGGCCCATTGGATAGTGCCAATCAGAATTGCCTTTTGTGATGTCTTGGAAAATGTCCAAGATGCACAGGCTAATAAGTCTAATGTCCTTGAGTGTAAATCTAAATACAATGAAACAAGGTGTCTGTTATAAACTTATAATTGGATATCCTATGCATAGTATTCGATCTTTAATACAATAAATTATAGTAATTTTTAGCAAAAGAAGAAAAAAAAGAAAGAAAGGTGTCGTATAAAAATTAATTTGATTATGAACCTTTATCTTTCTTTTTCTTTTTTCTTCAATAGGAGCTTCCTTGGTATATAAGCTTAGTACTAATTTTCTTCTCTCATACCTTAGTAAAAGGAACTTATTCTAATTTCAGTCAAAATGTTCCTAGGTGCTAGGGGTGAAGAATGTTTGGCCATCTGAAAATGAAATGAATTTTAGAAAAAGCAACCGATCAGGTTGAAAATTGAAATTCAAAACAACTTTGATTCAGAAAACTTCACATGCATGGGCCATTCACGAGAAAGGAACTCATCCATTCAAAGATTCCCAAGTGTGGGACAAAGCAAAAATTATTTTTTCACAAGGCAACATATGCCTAGCTTGCACCATTAATTATAGCTTGGGCCAAACTGGGTCGAATACAAAATCATTAAAGCAACCTTTGGCCCTGTTTGGTAGAGTGGTTTAACAATATGTTTTCAATTTTTAAATAACATTATACGCATTTTTACACACTTTTTCACCCACACATATTTCAAAAAAATATAATCAACGTTACTACAATAATGTTACTAAACGTTGTTCTACTTATATTGATAGGATTTCCAGGAGCTTTTCTAAGAGATGCATGCTGAGTGGCAGTTCAAACTTCAAATTAGTATTGCAATTTCTTAAGTTCCCAAGTGTTATTAGTGCGATTGTGAAACAAAGATATATATATATATATATATATGTGTGTGTGTGTATATATATGTACATATCACTCCTCATAGTCATTTAAGAGGCATGTTTTTCCATAAAAGAAAATTCAAAGTCTATTGGCTTTAATTCTAAACGCGCCCATGCATATATAAACATCGTTGAACGCCCCAAAAAAAAAGCAAATTCCTCAACACTGACAACACAGGCTGTCTAAGCATGAAAGATGATAGTGATTTGGTAAATTGCTCATTTTTATTAGTTTATTTAGTTAAAACTTAAGTTACAGACTTACAGCTAGAAAAAAAAAAAGAGATTTTAAGAAATTGTACCTAAATAAAAGAATAGAAATAATAATAGATACTATTAGATAGGTAGAGGTAGATAATTAATATAAGCTTGAAAAAAGGAAGAAAAAAAAAAAAACAAATAAACAAAGCATCAATGGTCATATCAAGAAGAAATCAAATTAACCTGCATATTCCAAACCTAAAGAATTTAAAGAAGTATTACTCACTCACCTATTACAATTGGATGAGTTAAAAGCAACTCCTGTTTGGCATATTCCTTTCCATGATTTTGGGACAGGTCCCATCCCTTCATCACTGAAGCTCTTTGATTCTGGCCACACACCTAATCAAAACCACACTCATCACATTCTATCATATATATTGCCCTCATCCACTTGATGATGGTGCGTATGTCTTTTTTTTTTTTTTTTGGTGAAGATGGTGTGTATGTCTATATATATATATATATATATATCATACACATGTGAGTTACTAAACTACAAAGATGATGGTAGTATTTTCACATGTCAAACAGTAACGTGGCCAAAAGTATATGAATTCTAGCTTGAATTGAAACTGATACGTACCACTATCCAAGACCCCCACTATTACTTCTTCGCCATATTTAGCTTTGGACAATAAGTCTCCTCCGCTCCAGGGATACTTTGGTTTTGTATCTAAGCCTAAAAACTCCCATGACCTTGTGGTATGTAAAGAATACTTTCTTGGGTTGCTCTGATACACTGATACTACTTCCTCCAATTCTGTTCAAAACCATTTTTTCAATATTAGATAAATATATATCAAAAAGAGAGATTAATGATTGGAAACAAACACGTGGTGTTTTTGTTTACCAGATAATTGGGAGGCTTCTTCGGGTGTGAGCAATGCTGCGAAGCCATTGATGCTATGCTTGTAGCTGTAAATAAGGGAGGCTCTAGCTTCTTCCTCATTCTTTTTTACAGAGAGTAAATATGAATGATGGGTGTCTTTTATCTCATTCAATGTATTTTCTCCACTATGCTCTCCAAAGTACACTATGTAAACCTGTGGTGGCCAAAAACATTGTGTAAAAACAAAACATTTCGTAGAATAATGAAGCTTAAAAACAAACAAAACAAAGCGATTTGCTTAAGAAAAAACCTGTTGTTCTACACATGAGGCTAAGAGTGGAAGCAGAAGGAGGATGAAGATTATGGGGATTCTCTTCATTGTTTCTAAAATGCTAATAAATTGGGGGTAGTATGGCATCTTAAACTCATGTATAACTAGTATTTATATATGTTCAGAGAATCTTATCTTTCTAAAGAACAAATCATTCTCTCTAAAAATTAATCAGTCCCACTTTTAGAGTTTGTAGTAGAGTAGGGACCTGGATATTGCGCTGTCTGATGAATATTGTGGACCACGTATAAGCTTCCGTTTCATATGGAATCATGGAGTTCTCATTTTTGGTAGGCCGTAGATGGATTTACAGTCTCCCTCTCTATAATTAGAAGATTAAAACTGGATGGAGTTCTTAACTCTACCCCCACAAACTTTTAATATCCCCTACAGATCCTACCCATATATTTTTAGAGGGCTCGGATTAAATTTACTGGGTCATAAACATTTAAAATTAGTTTGACCAATAAAAGTCGTGCATTAACGGACACAATACTAGAAGAAGCGTACTATAATTGGTGAGCCTAAAGTGAATTTGTGTAAAGCAATATATTTAAGTACATACCAATAATTCCCCCTCAAAAAAAAAAAAAGGTACATACCAATAATTGATTCTCAACAACTAAAAAAAAAAAAATGTACATATCAATAATTCTTCTAAAAAAAAAAAATACCAATAATATTTTACTACGGAAAATGTTTGGTTTCAAACCTTGGGCTTTAACCACTACTAGGAAAATAAGTAATAACATGTTCCATCATGTGCAATGCCAAACACACTTGGTTGATTGGGTTATCTTTCTATTGGTGGTTGAGCCAAATTTTATCTTTTTACTTCACGTTAGCTTTAATTGTAAGATATCTAAAATTGACTTTTAATGGTTTACATTTTACTAACAATGTAAACTTATATTGTGTTATAGTATTTTTATAAAAAAAAAAAAATATATATATATATATATATATGTTGAGGGTCATTTTCGTAAAGTCAGCCAGACCCAGTATAAGAGACAATAATAGCGGCAGGAATAGAATAAAAACTATTAGGCCCAAGTGGCAGGAATAGCAAAACACAGGCCCATAACACGAGCAAATGGGTATTGAGGAAGCAAATGGGCTTAAAGGGCCCGGAAAGAGAGAAATGGCACCCATGGGCAACGTATGGTATGAAAAAGTGAGAATGGGCCGCGGCAGGCCCAAGGCTATGTAAAGAAAGTAGGGGTTAATGGCAATCCCATGAACCCCAAGGATGAGAATGAGGATATTGGGCCGAGGAAGCCCAATCAAGTTAGTAAATAAAAGCCCATGGGAATGCAAAGTCAGTAAATGGGCCGAGGAAGCCCAAGGGCCGCAGGCCCAAAGAGGAAAGAAAGGGACAATGGAGCCCATAAAGCAAGAACACCAGCAGACTTCCATAAGTCACTGGGGGAAGAAGTGAAACGGCAAGCCTGAAATGGGCTTAGCAGGAACATGTTGCTATGGCAGGAAAGACCAAGCAATGGAACAAGACATAAAATGTAAAACGAGAAATGGGCCGAGGGGGACGTACTAAGAAAAGCCCAAACCCAAAAGGGAGATAGTGGCAGTACAAACAGTCCGCATAAAAATCAAGAAGAGCGGCAGACAAGTACGAACAAAGCATCATGAGCCGCAGGCCGGCTTCGCAACACACATGACAGGGAGCATGCGCAAAGCCCAGGTCCCACCAGCCTGTACCCAGCCAATATGGGTCGTGGTGGGGCCATGGGTCCGTGGTAAGAGGTAAAGGGGGGTGTGGTTTGGTGGTGGGGAGGGGGGAAAGGATTTATTTTGCGTTCCCTGTCCAAGCCCTTTTTGGAGGTACGTCCTGCTGGGATGACAGACCATCCAAAAGGGGTAAGATTGGAGAAGGAACGCTGAGTGCATGCCATAGGAAGAGAGAGAGAGCATTTAAGGCCACGGCAGAGCACTGCCACGGCAGACAGAAACAAAACGAACATGTCTTTGTCTGGCGAGGGCAAGCTATGCGCAGAGGGTGGTCGGCAAGCATGCCCAGACCAGACAAAGGCCGTTAGAGGGTAAAATGGTAAAAGAATGCTTGCGGCAGGCCCTATAAAAGGAGCCTCGCCGTGCCCTGTAAAGAGGACGGAAAAACAGAGGAAGAAAATACATAGAAAGAAAAACTAAAGGAAAAAAGAAAAGAAAGGAAAAAGTGGAGAAAATCACTTGTGAGGATAGTAGGCATGCACCAGTAAGATCTTTTCTTTCCTCTCCCCCTCAAAATCACGCTCTCTAAGGGATAACAAGGCGGTGAAAAAAAGATAACAATAATTTACCTCAACCATTTAGGTCCGATTCCCTCAAAGCTATCAATCCCCACGGCAGGATATTCACCTGGGAGGTTGATTTCATTGAGAGGAAGCGTTCTTCCTCTTTGGATGGTCACCATTACAGATTAGATTTTTGACTTGACGTTTACCTTTGATTAAACCTTCATTGTCTAATCCATTGCTTTCTTCTCTTTTAAAAGCCATTGTTATTATTATCATTACTATTACTGTGACATTCGGCCATCATTACCGTTGAAGGATATAACATTCTGTTTGCTTACTTTGTTATCATTGTATCTGCCTGCTGTAATCTCGTTATAATAGCTCTGCTTGCCATAAAGGGTGTTCCTGGCAGACCAGGTTAAGTTTGTGCCAAGCCAGCCCAAAGTGAGTTGCAGTTGGGCTGGTCTCAACTTCCCTACTCAGAAACACATCAGGGCCCGTTACTTGCAGAGGGCAGCCCAGTCCAAACAACTAAAAAGGCTCCTACATTAAATTGGCGACTTCACTGGGGAGTTGAGAATAGACAGGGACAAGAGCCCACACAAACAAATGCCTCCAAAGTCCAGGACAACTCGAAACATGAGTGCTGTACCCTCACAAGCAGAGTCGAGGCCAACAACGCCTCACCAACCACCACCCAACCAGGCAGAAGGTGCCAACGGAACGGGGGCCGACCCCCAACCGCCGCCAAGAATGCCGACCGACAATGCCAATATTTTCATTGAGGTTTTGCAGTCATTGCAACACTCGCAGCAGCAAATGATGGAAGAAATCCGTCAGCTGAAGACCGACAAGACAAAAGAAAAAGGAAGTCAACATGACCCAAGTCATGCGACGGATAAAGAAGAGACGCCGGCAGGAGGTGTCCCACACAATACAGATCACCGTTTCATCACAATGGCTGAGGTATCCGCCCTCCTGGAGCAGGAAAGGGCCAGGGCACCTAAGGAGAGGTTCTATGCACGAAGGCCTCCTTACCCACTGCGGGTACTCAGCAAACCATACCCGGATAGGTATGAACCAAAAGCTTTCGCACAGTACGATGGTAGAAGGGGAAGTGCTGTCGAACACGTGAGCAAATTCATCGACACACTTGGCCCTTACGCCGCAGACGAGGACTTATGTCTTCGAGAATTTTCTAAATCACTATGCGACCGGGCTTACACCTGGTACATTGGGTTAAAACCAGGAACTATCCCAACATGGGATGATATGGTAGATGTATTCTGCACCAAGTACTTCCATGGAGAAGAAACGGTGACGCTTGCAACCCTGCAAGCAACCAAACAGAGAAGCGGTGAAGACTTGATGGAATATATCAAGAGATTCCGGGACATAGCACTTGACTGCTATGACCATTGCGAAGAAAGGACGTTGGTTGAGATGTGTATGACGAACATGATTAGGGAGTACAGAGCTGTACTCGAGAATTTGGAAATCTCCCAGTTCGCCCAGTTATTGCAGAAAGCAAGAAAGACGGCTCAGTCTGTAAAGCCAAGCTCAGATAAGAGAAACGCCCCACAGGCGATGGCGGTGTCCACTGGAGAACGGAGAAGGAAGACTGAGGGGAGGGAATATGACACTCCCCTGCCAATACCATGCACCTCAAAAGAATTAGATGTACTGCTAGACAGATGGATAGCAGATGGAATTTTCAAACCTAACCAGGTTGCCAGGGAACCCTCGGAGGAAGAGAGGAGGGACCCACGTTTTTGTCGTTTACACAATTATGTCCAACATGCTACGGCAGAATGCTGGGCCTTCCGCAGACTTGTTCACCGCAGGATAAAGGAGGGGACTTTAGAATTGTCCCAGCAGGAAGTCCAAAGAAACCCACTCCCGAACCACAAAGGGAAGGGTGTAGCAGCGGTGGTAATTTGTGCTGACCCAGGGGAGGATGAAGAAGAAAACTTGGCTCTGCCTGCGGCGGCCATTACCACTCTACAGCAGAGTTCTAAGTTCAGAAATTTGTTTGGCCAGTTGGGACTATCAGCAAGAGAGAGAAAGGTAGCCACCGAGGCCTTGGTGAGCATTGCCTCTGGTGCAGGAGTAGAGTGCCTATCGGCAGAAATATCAGATGAGAAGGCTCTCCTACAGGAGTCAACGGAAATCACTTTTAGTGAGGAAGATATGGAAGTGGGACAACCGGACCACAGGAGACCCTTGTACTTGGCGGCATCCATAAATCAAATCCCCATAAAGAGAGCTTTAGTAGACACAGGCGCTTCTGTGAACCTCATTCCATTGAGCACTCTGCAGGCAGCAGGGATTTCAGAAAGAAAAATTCAGGGATGCCCAATGGAAGTAACAGGGTTCGGCGGAAGAGGCGAGTACACGGCAGGCCACATACAGCTGTGGCTGAAGGTGGGCCCCATAGCCTCTTTAGCACGATTCCACGTGGTAAAGACTGAAGTATCCTACCACGTGCTTCTGGGGAGGCCATGGTTGCATAAACATCGGCTGGTCCCATCCACTTATCACCAATGTGTGAAAGGAAGACTAAACGGTAGGGTGGTACGCATAGCCGCGAATCCTTCACCGTTCAAACGAGCGGAAGCTCACCTGGTAGAGACTATGTTCTATGATCAATGGGCTCCCTCTGGGGAGAGTTCAGTGTCAAGACCGCTGGGTACTTTCGTGCCTAGATGGAAGGATGTCCTAGATGACCCAGAACCCGATTTGAGGGAATTATTGGCGAGAAAGAAACGAAGGAAAGAAGCACCCGCCGCAGGATTTGAAGACACGCCCCAATGTACAAGAATCCAAGGCGCTGACGGCAGAATCATTTACAAATTATGAAGGCACGTGGGGCCCACGGTTGAAACCCAGGCGGGCCCCACCCAGGAAGAACAGCACGAGGGCTTGATGTGCTATAGAGTTCAAGAAAGCCCAGAGGAGGAAAGTAACAAAGAGGAATACGAAAGAGTTATAGCCGAAAAGGAGGTGCAGGTCATGGCAGAAGAGGAAATGGAAGAAGTTGACTTGGGATCTGTTTCACAAGGGCCAAGACCCATCTCGATCAGTGCAAGCCTGACAGAAAATGAGAAAAAGGAATTGGTACTGCTACTGAAAGAATTCAAAGACGTATTTGCATGGGACTACAGTGAAATGCCAGGGCTAGACCCTGGGTTAGTAGCACATACGTTAAATGTGGACCCGCAGGCCAGGCCAACAGTCCAACCTGCCAGAGTATTTCACACAGAAATTGGAGGACAGATAGTCAAAGAGGTACAGAAACTGCTAGCCGCAGGATTTGTTAAGCCAATTCAGCATCCTCGCTGGTTATCCAACATAGTACCAGTAAAAAAGAAGAATGGCCAGATCAGGTGTTGCGTTGATTTCAGGGATCTCAACAAAGCATGCCCAAAAGATGAATTTCCATTACCCAATATGGACTTGTTGATAGATTCCGCGGCAGGAAGCGCCATGTTCTCATTCATGGACGGCTTCAGCGGGTACAACCAGATCAGAATGGCGCCAAAAGATGCAGAGAAAACAGCCTTTAGAACACCCATGGGGAATTTCCACTACACCGTAATGCCCTTCGGATTAAAAAATGCAGGCGCAACTTATCAACGGGCAATGACGGCTATATTTCATGACATGATGCACCAGGAGTTAGAAGACTATGTGGATGACATAGTTGTTAAGTCCAGGAAGCGGGAAGCACATTTACATGTGCTAAAAAAGGTGTTCGAAAGGTGCAGAGCATTTAAGTTGAGAATGAATCCCCTCAAATGTGCGTTTGGTGTATCCTCGGGGAAATTTTTGGGCTTCCTAGTACACAGCAGAGGGATAGATGTTGACCCAGCAAAGGCTACGACCATTGCAATTATGAGACCCCCAACCACAGTAAAAGAACTAAAGAGTTTCTTGGGGAAAGTCTCGTACATCCGGAGATTCATCCCTGGGCTGGCATCGATCACCTCAGCCTTCACCAAATTACTGAGGAAAGGGCAAAATTTTGTGTGGGGAGAAGCGCAGCAGGCGGCCTTCAAGAGGCTGCAGCAGATCATGATGAACCTCCCTACCGTGCAGGCACCAATACACAAAAAGCCATTACTGCTTTATATGGCTACCAACTCGTATGCCATCGGTGCCTTAATTGCGCAAGAGGATGGAGGTGGCATCGAGCAACCGGTGTATTACATCAGCCGCGCCCTGAAAGACGCAGAAACTCGTTACCCAAGGGCAGAAAGAGCATGTTTGGCTATTGTTTATGCCTCACAGAGATTACGCCATTACTTCTTGGCATATGAAGTATGGCTGATGACTAAGTCCCACACCATCAAAGCTTTATTGCAGCAGCCAATCCTCTCCGGCAGGATATCACAGTGGCTGTTGCAACTGTCGCAGTATGATTTGAGAATGGGGGCGCCCAAAGCAGTAAAGAGCCAGGCTATAGCAGATTTGTTGGCACAGTTTCCAGGGGAGGAAGAATTCCCGCTGGATGACGAAGTTCCAGGGGAAGTAGCCATGGCAGAAGAACTCAGGGAACAGTGGGTAATGAAGTTCGACGGATCTTCTACCGCCCAGTCTGGAGGGGTTGGGGTGGTTTTGTATCACGAAGAAGATAAAGCAGTAGCGCTATCGTTCAAGCTGGAGTTCCCCTGTTCAAACAATACGGCGGAATATGAAGCTTATTTAACGGGGCTGGCCACAGCCCTTGAGATGGGAGTTAAGCATTTGAGAGTATTAGGTGACTCCAACCTAGTAGTCTGCCAAACTAAAGGGAGTTTCTCCCTGAAAGAACCCAATCTTGCCCCGTACAGAGCAATGGCGCAGAAAATGGAAGAAAAGTTCTTAACCTTCGAAATAGAACATACCCCGAGAAACGAGAATCGATTTGCCGATGTGTTGGCCGCATTGGGTTCGCAAGTGATGTTTGAAGGGAAAAGCACCAGAGTGGAGATTAGCAAGAGGGAAGAATCCATAATCGAAGTATTGAAAGAAAGATTTCAGGAGGAACACCGTGAAGGAGATTGGCGAATACCCATAAAGGAAGTTTTGATGGGTGGAGAAGAAGCCATGGGACTAAAAGTACTCAAGGACTACGCCCTGATGAAAGGAGGATTATACCGCAGGATGCCAGGCGGAGTTTTGTCCAGATGTGTGGGGCAAAAGGAGGCCCAGAGAAAGTTGAGAGAAGTGCATGAAAAGACTTGCGGATCCTGCGGAGAGGTCAGCCTTTACCGCAGACTTCAAAGGGCGGGCTTTTATTGGCCAACCATGAGTAAAGACGCAGACCAAGTCCAAACCCAATGTGGAAGCTGCCAACTCACGGCAGACAGAGAAGAAAGTTACGCTGTGTTCATCGGCCAGGACTGGAGAGACCCGTTTATACAATACCTGACCAAAGGCGTCCTGCCGCAGAAGCACAGCGACAAATACAAGCTTAAGAGGTTAGCAACGCGCTATTTTTTGCACAACGAGATCCTTTTCAAGAAGGGGTATGAGGGAGACCCCTTGAGGTGTTTGGGCCCTGAGGAGGCAAAAGAAATGATAAAAGAAGTACACTCAGGGGAATGTGGGGAACATCAGGGAAAGAAGAGGCTTTACAGGTACCTGCTGCAAATGGGCTATTACTGGCCTACCATGAAAAAGGACACGGCAGAATTTGTGAAAAGATGCCACAGTTGCCAAGTGCAAGCCAATTTGATTCACACTCATCCACAGAACTTGCATAGCATGGTCACACCATGGCCATTCCACACTTGGGGGCTTGACTTAGTTGGACCGGTGAATCCGCCGTCGCGAGGATACATATGGATACTAGTAGCTACAGAATACTTCACCAAATGGGCAGAGGCAGTGCCACTTCGTAAGGCCACAGGAGGGGCAGTGGCAAACTTTATCAAAGAAAACATAATCATAAGGTTTGGAGTCCCCCACAGGATCATCAGTGACAACGGCACACCTTTTGTGAATAGCGAGGTGAGAAAAATGCTAGAGTTTTATCAAATCAAACATCACCGGTCATCACCGTATTACCCTCAAGGAAATGGGCAAGCGGAGGCAACCAACAAAACCCTCATAAGAATCATCAGTAAAATGAGCCAAGAATACACGGGAGGCTGGGCAACTCATCTGCCAGACGCTCTTTGGGCCTACAGGAGTTCACCTAAGTCAGCCACGGGTTTTTCACCTTTTTCTTTGGTCTACGGAACTGAAGTGGTAAGCCCCGCAGAAAAGATAACCCCATCCCTGAGAGTCATGCAAATGCAGGAAAAGGAGAATGATAGAGAAGTCTTTACGGCAGAAAGATGCGAAGACTTGGAAGGACTTGATGAAAAGAGGGAAAAGGCTCAAGAACACAGCCGCAGATACAGGCAAAAGATGACTGAGGCTTACGGCAGGATGACTAAGGAAAGAGTATTTACAGAAGGACAACTGATCCTAAAGGTGGCAGACTACGTTAGGAGAGGCCTGGCAGGACCATCAAAGTTCGCACCAAAGTGGGAAGGACCCTTTGTGATAAGAGAAGCACATCCAAGTGGGTACTACCGTTTGACTCAGATGGATGGAAAGGACTTAATGGATCCCATCAATGGGAAATGGTTGAAGTACTATTACGCCTAAAGGGGAAAAGCAATGTGATTATCTCTTACCCTTTTGTTTTACCCAAACTTATCATGTTTTTCTTTTACTCTGTTTTTGTCTTTCAAGAAATGACTATGTCATAGATCAAAATCTGTAACTTGCTTCCTTGCAATGAAAAGCACGAAGTATTTTGTTATCATATATCATAGCAAGAGTAGCAAAGCATAGCATCATAAGTATAGTATCATGAAGTTAGATTACAAAACCCAAACTGTAGCAAACAAGCCTAAATAGGTGCTATAGAAAAGCATAATGTACTAAACAGAGTAACAAGGCAAAAGAAAAACTACGAAAAACAGGAAACAACTGTATCATCAATAAAGTCCGGAGATAAGTGACTGATCCCCAAATCGACCAAGTCCTCCCACATCAGAAAGAAGACGCTCTCGGCGGCCCTCCAAGTCTGCCACTTCCTTCCTCAAGATCGCAAGGCGAGAATCAATGGCGTCAACGGTAGGCTGAACTCTCCTCATGAAAACTGCTCGAGCAATCTCTCGAAGGTGATCCAAGATGAACTCCACCGCAAAGCCAACACTGATGAGCTCCTGTACCGCGGCTCTCCACTGCAGAATCGTCTCTGTAGAGACAGTATCCACAAAGTTGTGCTCGATGTCGTTCAGCACGCTGCCTAACATCCTCAAGAAATGCTCTCTGATTGATTGGCCAAGTCTGAATCCCTGCATGAAGTCCCCATGACTATCATAGATCATCACCAAGTGAGGAGCGCAGTCCGCGGGGACTCTGAAGCCATGAAAATCTATGTAAGGGGGTCCGGAGCCCCAGAAAGAAGCAGGATCAAGGTCGTTGACTTTAGACTGATCAAAGCGCACGAAGAAGGCCGCAGCTTCGCTCGCAGGATCTGGGAGGGTGGCGGAGCTACTGCCTATCTCGAATTGAGGAAGCACTGAAGGAGGAAGGCCTGCCAGAAAATGCAAAGGTTGAAATAAAGAACCTTGGTAAGAATAAAAAGAAGAGAAGCCCGCGGAGAAGGAATGAAGGAATGAGAGGTGAAACTTACCAGAACTAACAGTAATGGGGGCTGAGGGGAAAGCAGAAGCAGGAACGGAAGGAACCGCAGAGACAGAAGCTGTAAATATGGCAGAAATAGGTGTTGTGAGCATAGCAGGAGAAGCTACCGCAGACACCCCCGCTGAAACGCCTAACTCCCCAAAGGTCTCTGCAAGCAGGAAAATAGACGTGCAAATGAAAAAGGAAATGAATGAAGCTTAACAAAAAGAAGAAGAAAAAAAAAAAAAAAAAAAAGGGGCAAGAGGGAGAGTGCATACCCATTGCCTCAGGTGGAACAATATCCTCCTCCTCAGACTCAGAAATCCTCCTCCCCAAGCCAGGCTCATCCTCAGGATCCTCAAAGATCTCCTCAGACTCTTCTGAGGACGATTCAGCACGAGACCCATGTGTGGCAGAAGCAGGAATAGAAGAAGGAGTGACTACCAAAGAGGAAACACCCTGCACTGCCTGAGAAAGAGCGGCAAAGGGGTCACCAGTAGAGATGACGAGGGGAGTAGCAGGGGTGGCTTCAGTCTCGGTAACAGCAAGAGGGGTGGCTTCCTTCTCAGGAGATGTCATGGCAGGAGTAGGAATGGCCTCACTAATCTCCCCAGTATGAGTACCCTCATCCATGGGTACCGGTCCAGTAGGGGAGATAGTGGCCGTAGGAGTAGCAGGCGCAGCAGACTCGCCTCCCTCAAAAGAGCCTGCCATAGGAGTGCCCATGGGGGCAGAAAGCTCCTCGGCCGTGGGGCGGTATATGGAAAGAGGCTCGGGCTCATCCTGGACGAGCAGAGAAAAGAAGTATGAGGGGCCGAGTTAATACTTCGAGCAAGTAAAGCAACCAGAAAACAAAATAGGGCAGACAAAGTACAGGAGTAAGAGGAAAAATACCTCTGATTCGAGCTCCTCAAGTATAATGGGATGGGTGGCTGACGTGTCCTCCTTTTGCTTAGACTGCAAAAGCAAAAGGTATAAGAAAGTGAGTCAAAGAAAGAGACAGCCAAGGTTCAGGAGAAGTCAGAGGGAAAGAGAAAAGAAATGTATACGTATGTACATGTACTTAGGAGACAAAAACAAGAAAAAGTCTTGGAAACTTACCCTTCGCTGAGCGGCAGACGCAGGATGGGGAGTTGTTTTCCTTTTGCTGCCTCGTGTCCTGCTGGCAGGAGTAGCACTTGCAAGAGGCTGAGGAGCGGCAGGCTTGGGCTTACTAGCAGACTTGGGCTTGGCAGGAGTTTTCTTGGCCGATGCAGGAATGTTCACCACTTTAGCCTTCTTTGCCCAACCTGGGGGGTAATCCCCTGCGTGCCAAAACCACCCTCTCTTCTCTTCATTCCACTCAAAGATGGCAGACCGATTCTGTTTCCTAGCATAAGCCAACACGGACTTAGAAGGAAGGAGCAACCGAGGGTTGGGAGAGATAACCATACCAAGTCCCTCAGGAGGCACAAGGGAGAAACCACGGCTGCCGGCTAACTCTGCACCAAACGAGTCCATGACAAGCTGCCAATAGACATGCATAGCAGAAGTGCAAAGGCCCTCCCTCGAAGAACCGGCAACTGTGACGGCGCTGAAACGTTCTCTCCAAAAGGCAAAGGCAGTGGACCGCAGGAAGGGTCTGGCTGAAGTAGGGAACTCCGCAAGGAAGGAGAGATCATCAGGAATATCTTGGTCCAAGCCAAACTGTCTCCTCACTCGGTTGGCAGGATAATGAACAAACCTCACACCCTCATCTGCCAAGTACGGCAGCCATCCAGGGTTGGTGGCAGCCAAATATGTGATGCCCACCTCATCAAAGCCAGCCAGTGGGGTGGTAGTACCAACGGTATCAACAAAGGAACCCATGACCGAATCCGCACAGGTGTAACCAGGGCGTAACTGTCTATAAGCTCTCCAAGAAAAACCAACATCTTCATCAAAAGACTCAACAATAGAACAATCTATGGGCTTCAAACCGGACCAACGAAAAGCCAAAGGAAAGTCATGCTCAAACCTGCCACAAAAATCAGTGATGGCCTGCGGACAAGAGTGATACTTCTCCTTGGCAAATCTAACGGGCCTACACTTCGCCAAATACTGAGCACAACGCTCAAACAACAGCTGCTGCAGGATAGTGCTATGTACAGAAGAGGCGACTATGTGACAAGAACCAGCTTGACTCTCGTCGCTCCGCAGGATGTCCAGTTGCACATATAAATGCCCTAAGAACATGGGGGCTAGCGGCAGACTCATCCCAGCAGATATCTTGATAGCCAAACGAAAATATAGAGGCTTTATGGCATAATGCGGAGGGGACCCGAAAACAAACTTGCAAAGCCAAAAGGCAATAAAAGCAGCACGGCGAGCAACAGCAGAAAACTTAGAGGAAGAACTAACCCAAAAAGACAGCTTGGCGTTTCCGGTCATCCTCTTCTTCAACTCCGCCTCAATATCTTCCTCTTCGGGGGAAAGCTCAATAGTGGCAGGATCAGCGTCCCCAAGAATAGGCAAAAGAAGCTGGTTAGCCACATCCTCAAGGGTAACCGTAAGTTCGCCGCAGGAGAAGAAGAATGTGAGTAGTGGAGCACCATCGACGAACTAAATGGCGAAGGTTGTAGAGGTCTCTAAAGTTGGAAAGGCTTCGAGAAAGGACGACGGCCTTCAGAACACCGGCCCTCTGAAGCAAACCCATAAAATGGGTATCGGACAACTCACTATCAACCCATTCTTTCCAACCCAAGGCAGTGCCGGACCCAAACTCGAAGTGAATGGGTACGGGAAGGGCGATACCTTGGCGAATGATCAAGTCGGAGATGGAGGAAGACACCGGAGCCCAAGAAACTTCAGGCTTTTGCCGGCAAAGAGCAAGCCACACACGGTTCACCGGCGGCGGCACATACTCTCCAGGAGCCTTAGGGAAGTGAGGGCTAAGGTTGTACCAAGGATCGATCAATGGGGCGCACTCACTGTTTGGGTCGCGCCGTGCTTCCTCCTCCTCGGAATGGTCCGAATCGGAGCGCGCCTCTTCCTCTTCCACTTCGTGTTCTACCGGAGGATCTACGGCAACACTCTTCCCTTTACGGCGAGAAGAAGCCGGAGTTTTCACTGGTGCCATAGCGTGAGGATTTGAACGGAGCAAGAAAGGGATGGGTGTTCGAGAGAGAGCAAATGGTGAGGAAGGAAAGAAGTTTTGAAATAAGAAGAGTCTGTGTCTGCGTTGGGAAGGGATTCTTCTCTTAAATACCTGGGTAATTAAGGCCGGCGTGAAGGGAGGCGACTGGTCAGCCATTTGAAAAAGAGGATGGAATTAATGAGGCGGCAGTTATGTCTTAAAGCAACTACCGTTTTGGGAAATCCGAAGAGTCATCACTGTTCACGGCAAGAGAAAAGAAGAAAAATACCTGTACGTACAGGAAAGAGTTCGTGGTTTCAAAAAGCCCGCGAAGGAAAAGGAAAAGTAAAAAAGACGAAAAGGTCCATTGTTCACATATGAACCGCAAGGACGCTCCATATGTTCAGGGGGCTAAATGTTGAGGGTCATTTTCGTAAAGTCAGCCAGACCCAGTATAAGAGACAATAATAGCGGCAGGAATAGAATAAAAACTATTAGGCCCAAGTGGCAGGAATAGCAAAACACAGGCCCATAACACGAGCAAATGGGTCTTGAGGAAGCAAATGGGCTTAAAGGGCCCGGAAAGAGAGAAATGGCACCCATGGGCAACGTATGGTATGAAAAAGTGAGAATGGGCCGCGGCAGGCCCAAGGCTATGTAAAGAAAGTAGGGGTTAATGGCAATCCCATGAACCCCAAGGATGAGAATGAGGATATTGGGCCGAGGAAGCCCAATCAAGTTAGTAAATAAAAGCCCATGGGAATGCAAAGTCAGTAAATGGGCCGAGGAAGCCCAAGGGCCGCAGGCCCAAAGAGGAAAGAAAGGGACAATGGAGCCCATAAAGCAAGAACACCAGCAGACTTCCATAAGTCACTGGGGGAAGAAGTGAAACGGCAAGCCTGAAATGGGCTTAGCAGGAACATGTTGCTATGGCAGGAAAGACCAAGCAATGGAACAAGACATAAAATGTAAAACGAGAAATGGGCCGAGGGGGACGTACTAAGAAAAGCCCAAACCCAAAAGGGAGATAGTGGCAGTACAAACAGTCCGCATAAAAATCAAGAAGAGCGGCAGACAAGTACGAACAAAGCATCATGAGCCGCAGGCCGGCTTCGCAACACACATGACAGGGAGCATGCGCAAAGCCCAGGTCCCACCAGCCTGTACCCAGCCAATATGGGTCGTGGTGGGGCCATGGGTCCGTGGTAAGAGGTAAAGGGGGGTGTGGTTTGGTGGTGGGGAGGGGGGAAAGGATTTATTTTGCGTTCCCTGTCCAAGCCCTTTTTGGAGGTACGTCCTGCTGGGATGACAGACCATCCAAAAGGGGTAAGATTGGAGAAGGAACGCTGAGTGCATGCCATAGGAAGAGAGAGAGAGCATTTAAGGCCACGGCAGAGCACTGCCACGGCAGACAGAAACAAAACGAACATGTCTTTGTCTGGCGAGGGCAAGCTATGCGCAGAGGGTGGTCGGCAAGCATGCCCAGACCAGACAAAGGCCGTTAGAGGGTAAAATGGTAAAAGAATGCTTGCGGCAGGCCCTATAAAAGGAGCCTCGCCGTGCCCTGTAAAGAGGACGGAAAAACAGAGGAAGAAAATACATAGAAAGAAAAACTAAAGGAAAAAAGAAAAGAAAGGAAAAAGTGGAGAAAATCACTTGTGAGGATAGTAGGCATGCACCAGTAAGATCTTTTCTTTCCTCTCCCCCTCAAAATCACGCTCTCTAAGGGATAACAAGGCGGTGAAAAAAAGATAACAATAATTTACCTCAACCATTTAGGTCCGATTCCCTCAAAGCTATCAATCCCCACGGCAGGATATTCACCTGGGAGGTTGATTTCATTGAGAGGAAGCGTTCTTCCTCTTTGGATGGTCACCATTACAGATTAGATTTTTGGCTTGACGTTTACCTTTGATTAAACCTTCATTGTCTAATCCATTGCTTTCTTCTCTTTTAAAAGCCATTGTTATTATTATCATTACTATTACTGTGACATTCGGCCATCATTACCGTTGAAGGATATAACATTCTGTTTGCTTACTTTGTTATCATTGTATCTGCCTGCTGTAATCTCGTTATAATAGCTCTGCTTGCCATAAAGGGTGTTCCTGGCAGACCAGGTTAAGTTTGTGCCAAGCCAGCCCAAAGTGAGTTGCAGTTGGGCTGGTCTCAACTTCCCTACTCAGAAACACATCAGGGCCCGTTACTTGCAGAGGGCAGCCCAGCCCAAACAACAAAAAAGGCTCCTACAATATATATATATGTTTTATATATTCTAAATATTGATTTTTTTTTTATTTTTTTATGGAGAATCAAAATATTGAATATATGATCAACAGGTATTCACTGCTTTTTAATGAAATTTACGGTGGTGTATATCCAATATTTTTAACATACACACACACGAGGAGAGGGGAGAAAGTTTTTTTAAAGAAACTTATAGTGGTGTACATCCAAAAGGGTCTAACTCTTGGATACATAGCACAAGTTTTAAACCTCTTTAACTCACACTTATTTTTCAATGTGGGATTAACCCACTGTTTTTTTTTTTAGAATACTAAGTATTTTTAACACACACACACAGGGAGAGGGGAGAAGATTTTTTAAAGAAACTTACAGTGGTGTATATCCAAAAGAGTCTAACTCTAGGATACACAGCACAAGCTTTAAACCTCTTTAACTCATACTCATTTTTCAATATGGGATTTCCCACTGTTTCTCTTTTGAGAATACTAAGTATTTTTAACACACACATATGGGTAGAGGGGAGAAAGTTTTTTAAAGAAACTTACAGTAATGTATATCCAAAATGGCCTAACTCTTGGATACACAGCACAGACTTTAAAACTATTTAACTCACACTCATTTTTCAATGTAGGATTAACCCACTGTTTTTCTTTTGAGAATACTAAGTATTTTTAACACACACAGGAAGAGGGGAGAAGGTTTTTTAAAGAAACTTACAGTGATGCTATCTATATGTTGAATAATGTCATTTAGTAATAATCCACATTAATTTACATTACTAGTGGTTGAAAAACGTATACTGGTGCCAAATAGCAATTCTTACCAATATTAACTATATTAATGATATATTAAATATATATCAATTACTTGAATTTGACTTTCTCATATTTTCCTTCAAAAAAAAAAAGGACTTTCTCATATAAGTTGGCAGGCAGCTACTTAACATTTTTCTTAAAAAGCTACTGCGTTATTGATCCAAGTCCGAACCATTACCCTTTTTTTTTTTTTTTTGAGAAACAAACACACGCACAAGGGAGAGGGAAATGAGTTCTAGCACAAAGTTACTCCACAACTCCACTCAAAAGCTATGATAATTTTTTTAACCATTACCTTAATTGGCTGAAGTTATTTTCATTAATACATAAACATTGGAGTAAAATTTTTACGTATGTACAACTATATAGAAAACTTAGCTGGTCTGGTATTTAATTGAAGGCTCCTCTTGACCAATATAAATATAGGTGTATCAAGGTCAGAAATCTGCCACAAGACAATCAAGTCAAGTTGTGATTCAAGACAAGCGGCAAGGTGTTGCTCAAGAAGATATTGCAGAAGTTGTACCCAGCTACAGAATACACAAAGTAAAGAAAAAAGGAATAGAGAAGAAAAATGACAGTGTTGTATTACAGAAATGACATTTAGTTTTAGTATAAATGTAAATACAGCTTAGTGTACACGAGTGAGTGTTTGTTATTTCTATTTTCAGGTTATTTAAGTTAGTTTCTGGGTTTAGGGGTGAAATCAGATTGTAAATAAAGTCTTGCTCAATAATTAATAACACTGAAAAATCATTTTTACCAAATTCAATTTCCGATATGGTATCAGAGCCTGAAAATTTAGGGTTCTTCAATCGAATTTGGGAATTGAATTGATTTCGTCTTCTGTGTTCTTTTTCTTTTTTGTCTTTGCCTATTTCAAAGTTTTTGAAGCTCATCAATGGCTGCCACAGCAAGTGCTTCTCTTCCTTTGAACCTCCTTCTTCCTCACAAGACTCATACAATCCAAACGATCCTCTGTGCTTGCACTATGAAGAAAATCCAGGTGCTGTTCTCACTTCTCAACCGCTAATTGGAGGAGAAAACTACCCTACTTGGGCTTGTTCAGTGAGAAAATCTCTCATAGCCAAGAATAAACTTGGTTTCATAAATGGCACTCTAACCATTTCTTCACCATTGGTGGATTCACCATCAATTGTTCAAGCATGGATTCAAGCTGAAAATATGGTTGGGACTTGGATTATCAACTCAGTTTCACCAAAGATTCAAGCAAGCATCATATACAGAGACACTACTTTGGAGATTTGGACTGATCTCAAGGACACATTTTGTCAAGGCAATGGACCTAAGGTCTTTAATTTGCAAAAACAAATTGCTGAACTTCATTAAGGTGAGTTATCAATCACTGATTATTTCACTTAGTTGAAGGTATTATGGGATCAATTACAGAATTTTAGCCCCTTTCCTCTTTACACTTGTGAAAAATGTGTTTGCAATATTAACCAAAGGCTAGTGAATCTTCAAGCCAAGGAATCCATAATGAAGTTTCTCATGGGATTGAATGAATCATTCTCCCAAGTCAAGACACAGATTCTTTTGATGGATCCTATTCCTTCAATCAATAAGGCCTATTCCTTGTTCATCCAAGAAGAAATGCAAAGGAGTGTTGGGAATTCTCTTCGAATTGAATCCACTGCTTTGGCCACAAAGGGTCAGAATTTTTCTAGTTCTATTCACAGTTACAAGGGAAAGGAAAGACTTTTGTGTACTCACTGTGGAAAGTTGGGTCACACAATGGATAAGTGCTACAAATTGCATGGATTCCCAGCAGGTTTTAAGTTCAATAACAACAAGAATTATATGGCACATCAAGTCTCAACCACACATGATCAGTTCCAAGGCCAGATGGCTGCACCTAATTAAGATTTAAACTCTTTTGCTACTGCATACGCAACACATACACTAGCTTTTACACCTGATCGATATCAACAACTCTTGGCTTTGATTGGCTCTACCTTAACTCCATAGTAGATTACAACAAGCAAAGATTCTCATCTAGCCAATACTATTGCTTTACCATCCAATGCAGTTGCAGGTAATGTCTTTCACCTTAAGCATTCTGTGTTTTCTGCTAAAATTGTAAACAGAAGAGCTTATGGTATTGATACATGGGTAGTAGACAGTAGTGCCACTGATCATATAGTCTGTTTTATGAATTTGTTAACTTCTTTTACTTCAATTTCACATACTGTGGTTGAATTGCTTAATAGGGAAGCTACTGTGGTCACACATGTTGGTACAATAAAACTTCCATCCCATATAACCCTTACAAGTGTTCTTTGTGTGCCTTCTTGAACTTTTAATCTGCTATCTGTTAGTGCTATAACTCAATCACAGCCCCTTTGTCTTGTTTTTCAGTCTACCTATTGTTTTATATGGGACCTTGCTTGTTGGAACACGATTGGAATGGGTCAAATGCATGATGGTTTGTACTTGCTACAAGGATCAAGTCTGTCACAACCTACAAAGTCCCTTGATGATTTTCTTGCCAGGAATAAATTTGGCTCTTTTACTGCTCTTTCTTCAACAAGTCCATCTAAAGGCTTGTATTCTCTTTGGCGTTCTAGACTAGGACACCTTTCTAATGCAAAACTTCACTCTCTAGATCATATTTTTCCTTTTCTCAAAAATTCTTGTACTAAGGATTGTACTATCTATCCTCTAGGAAAGCAAAAGATGCTCCCTTTTTCCTTTTGACAATAATAAATGTGATTTTCCTTCTGATCTTGTTTACATGGATGTCTGGGGACCATTCTCTATTCCCACTTTTGATGGTCACAGGTACATTCTCACCATAGTAGATGATGCTACAAAGGCTACTTGGATTTTCCTTTTAAAGGCAAAATCTGAGGTTAGGCCATTAATCATCTCTTTCCATACTATGGTTCAAACCCAATTCAATACAAAAATCAAATCTATAAGGTCTAATAATTCTTTGGAATCTAATATATTTGACTTTTATAATTCCAATGGCATAATTCATCAATACAACTGTGTTTACACTCCACAACTCAGTTGTGGAAAGAAAACATCTGCACATCCTTGCTATTGCTAGAGCTTTACAAATTCAATCACATATGCCACTTTCTTTTTGGGGTGATTATGTTTTGGCTACTGTTTACTTAATCAACAGACTGCCATCTCCTTTACTTCATAATAATAATCTCCATATGAACTTTTTTAAAACAATTTTAACCTATTCTCATCTTAGAACCTTTGGATGTCTCTACTTTGCTACCAACACAAGTCCTAACAAGTACAAATTTACTCCTAGAGCTAGACAGTTTGTGTTTTTAGGCTTTCCTTTCAACATCAAAGGTTATAAGTTGTTTGATCTTCAAACACACTCTATTTTTATCTCTAGGGATGTTATATTTCATGAGACAATTTTTCTATTCTCAAAATCAACCCTTAGTTCCTTTTCTTCTACTCCTTCCTTGATTCCCTTACGTAATATCCCTACTATTCCTTCTGTTTACTTTGATTCTATTCTTTCCTCACCTATTCCATCTTTATCTTTTGTATCTGATGACTCTATCATTGAGCTTCATCATGATCTTGATGAAGATATTCAAGAATATCCTAATGCTCCTGATGATCTTGTCCAACATCAATTGCCACATAATGCTCCAAAAAATCATATACCAAATAAGAATCCAGAAGTTCTTAGAAGGTCTGCTAGAAAATCCACACCTCCATCTTACCTTTAGGTATATCATTGTAGTTAAGTTGCATCTGCTCCCATTTCTAATCTGATCCACACAGGTACTTCTCATCTTTTGTCTTCATACCTCTCTTATGATAATCTGTCACTTGCATACAAAACCTTTTGTTGTTCTATTTCCACTATCACAGAACCTAAATACTATTCCCAAGCAGTCAGTGACCCTAAATGGCAAGAAGACATGGATGTTGAAATTGCAGCATTAGAGGCTAATAAAACTTGGACCTTGACCACTTTTCCACCCAACAAAAGCCTATAGGGTGCAAGTGGGTGTATAGAATCAAGTATAAATTTGATGGCTCTATTAAAAGAAACAAGGCTAGGTTAGTTGCAAAGGGTTTTACTCAGAAAGGAAGCTTGGACTATATTGAGACCTTCTCCCCTGTTGCCAAGATGGTTTCCATGAAGACTTTACTTGCAATGGCTACTATGACAGGCTGGTTTCTTAGCCGGCTTAATGTGAACAATGTTTTTCTTCATGGAGATTTACATGAAAAGGTGTATATGGCTCTTCCACCAAGCTTTCACAGCAAGGGAGAGCTTGTTTGTAAACTTAATAAGTCTCTCTATGGTCTCAAGATAGTGGTTTTCAAAGTTCTCTACCACATTGGTTCAATTGGGGTTCAATCAGTCTAAGGCAGATTATTCTTTGTTCACTAAACAACAAGGTGTATCATTCATTGCTTTGTTGGTCTGTGTGGATGATGTTCTAATAGCAAGCAAAGATAAAGATCAAGTTGATCAATTTAAAGTGCTGCTGGATCTGAAGTTTAAGTTGAAGGATTTGGGTATATTAAAATACTTTCTTGGGTTAGAAGTGGCAAGGACAGAAAAGGGCATAAGTTTTTGTCAAAGAAAATACACTTTAGAAGTTTTGGAAGATGCTGGTTTGCTTGGTTGTATGCCTGCAAAGGTGCCTATGGAACAAAACTTAAAGCTTAGTAAGTATGAAGGGGTTTTGCTCAATGATCCAAACAAATACAAAAGTTTGGTTGGGAGATTGTTGTACCTAACAATTACCAGACCATACATCACTTATGCAGTTCACAAGTTGAGTCAGTTCATGGCTAAGCCAAGGAAACCACACCTTGAAGCAGCTCTTAAGGTTCTGGAGTGTTTGAAAAATGAACTTGGAAATGGTGTTTTCTTCTCTGCAAGGTTAGAATTGCATGTAAAAGGATTCACTGATTTAGATTGGGCATCATGTCCAGATACAAGAAGGTCTGTCATAGGGTACTACATATTCATTGGAGACTCTTTGGTTTCTTGGAAGTATAAGAAACAACTGCATAGCTAAGGTGAAAGGCGAAGAAGGCCCCTTTCCGCCAGAGGGGGGGGGGGGGAGCCGTCAGTGAGATACCACTTTGGAAGAGTTAGAATTTTAACCTTGTGTCAGGACCTACGGGCCAAGGGACAGTCTTAGGTAAACATTTTTTATGGAGCATAGGCCTCCCAAAAGGTAACAGAGGCATGCAAAGGTTTCCTCGAGCCAGATGGAGATTGCCCCTTAAGTGCAAAGGCAGAAAGGAGCTTGACTACAAGACCCACCCATTGGTGCTAAGTGGAAAGGCTGTCACTCAACAGATAAAAGTTACTCTAGGGATAACAAGTTGATCTTCCCTAAGAGCTTACATCGATGGGAAGGTTTGGCACCTCGATGTCGGCTCTTCGCCACCTGGGGCTGTAGTATGTTCCAAGTGTTAGGTTCTAAGGTCTTAGGATTTTATGTATTTAGAACTCTAATTTGTAATGTTGGCAAACCATGATCAAAACAATGTATTTAGTCTTATTTAGGCTTGCTCAAAGTTGGTTCATTATTGTAAAGTTGGAATCGAGTGGCTGCAGAAGTACTTGGAACTTTTGGCCTGGCTCGATCGATCGAAGGATAGGCTCGATCGATCGAAAATCGCACAGGTTGAATTTTCTGTAGAATTTCCAACTCAGCCCTACTTCATTAAACGTTTAGGGTTTTATGTTTTTACCCTAGGTATATAAACTAAACCCTAGCCACATTTTTGAAGAGACTCCATATTGTATTGTTGCTCATATTTTCTGTTTTGTGTGAATCTCTTATGAGATCTTAGAGGAGCTTTCCTTTACACAAAACTTAGGGTTTTCAAGGTAGAGATAATTTCAACATCTTGAAGATCATTACAGTTGCAACCATTGGAACTTAAAGATAAACAAGCGGGGAGCTTGTAGCTGATTGAGGAATTTAAGAAAGAAGTAGTCCGTGGATTCGGAGCCTGCGCGTGGTCGTGTCAGGAAGTTACTACTGGTTGGTAGTATTAGGAAGTCGAGCGAGGAGCTTGTAGTCCTTTTGTAAGAACTTCAATTCTTTCATAGTGAATTCTGTTTTGCCTTGAGGATCGGTGGGTAAAATCCTCCCCAGGTTTTTACCGTGTGGTTTCCTGGGTGATCATATCGTTGTGTTCTTTACTATTTTCGCTGCTTTATATGTTTTATATACATGATATGATTATTTGATTGCTTTAACCTAGTATTGCATAATTTGACTAAGTAACAACTTGGCTAATTAATCTAGGCTACGCAATCTGGTTGTTTTTAAGGGGTCTAAAACCGTTCAAGTGGTATCAGAGCGGGTTGCTCTTTTGTTTGAGATTTTATATCTCTAAGCTGATCCTTGACCCCGGTTGTCATGGAGTATGGACACTCTCTGTTTGTTCCTCCTCACTTTGATGGGAACAACTATGCTTACTGGAAAGTAAGGATAAAAGCATTCCTGAAATCTATTGATGAGAGGGTTTGGAATTCCGTTGAATACGGATGGCAGAAGCCCACTACTCCTGTGAGTGAGTGGCAAACTTTTGAAAAAGAAGCAGTAGGCTTCAATAGCAAAGCTATGAATGCCATCTTCAATGCTGTTTCAATGGAGGAATTTAAGAGGATCTCAAATGTTGAAGTTGCTCATACTGCATGGAAAATCCTCCAAACTGTGCATGAAGGCACAAAGGCAGTTAAAATAAATAAATTGCAACAATTGACTTCTAGATTTGAAAGAATTAGAATGTCTGATGATAAATCTTTTGATGAATTCTATGCTAAATTAAATGATATTGTCAATTCTGCTTTTAATTTGTGTGAAGTCTATGATCAACCTAAAATTGTTAGGAAGATTCTTAGATCCTTAACTGAGGACTTTAGACCCAAAGTAACTGCCATCACTGAAAGCAAGGATGTGGACTCCATCCCTGTTGATGAGCTTGTAGGATCTCTTCAGTCCTATGAGTCTGACCTACCTAAGGTGAACAAATCCAAATCAATGGTTCTTAAGTCAGTTGATGATGTTGATGGTAGTGGATTTGATGATGAGCTCTCTGCTACAGAGATTGCCTATCTTGCCAAAAACTTTAAAAATTTTCTTAGGAATACCAATAGAAAGGCAAGAGGTACTTACACTGCTGAACCTAGAAACTTTAGGAAGAATGAACCCACTAAGGTTAATAACTTTGAAAAACCTAGAGAAAAAGTTGGTCAATCTTCAATTAATTCTTTGGGTTCTCAGTGTTTTGGCTGTCAAGGGTATGGCTATGTGAAATTTGAATGTCCAACATTCTTAAAGACTAAGGGTAAAGCTATGGCTGTAACCCTTAGTGATAATGAGGTTTCCGATGATGAGTCTGGTGGTGACGAGGATGGAAACTTCATTACTTTCACGGCTACTGCTACAGTCAATGAAAGCATATCTGCTGAGGAGAACCCTTCTGATGGGGAACTCTCTGAAGATGCAGATCTTCAAGAGGCCTACAACAAACTTTGCAAAATTACTGTAAAGGATGCTATGAAAGTTGATCTAGGCCTGAAGAAAATTGATGCTCTTAAGCTTGAAAAGAAAAATTTGCTTGTTAAACTGTTTGATGCTAATGAGCTTTTGAATAATGTTAAATCTGAAAACATGCTTTTGCTTGATAAAGTTAGAACTTTGGAACATGATTTATTTGTTGCTAGATCTGCTAGTTCTAAACTTGATCACATGCTGAATGTTCAAAAGTATCCTTCTGATAAATCTGGGTTAGGATATGTTGAAAGCATCTTTGATTCTGCACCCCATTCTACTGTCTTTGTTCCTTCTTCTTCTTCTGTACCTTCTGTGAGTGAGGTTGTGAGTGAAACTGTTACACCTCTTGTGAGTGAGGTTGTTAAACCTGTAGAAGTTTCACCACCTAAGAAGATTAGGGTAGACTTAAGAGAATCTAAACCTAAGGAGCCTACCAAATCTAAGGACAAGATGCATGGTAAACCTGCTTGGGTTTGTCATTACTATGGAAAGTCTGGACACATTCGTCCTAACTGTTTCAAGCTTCAAGTTGATAAGAGAGCAAATAAACCAAAAGTGTCTGTGCCTCAAGCACAAGATCCTATGGCACTAATTGGTGAATTGGTAAAGGTGTTAAACCTTTATTCCAATCCTGGAATTGGGAATCACTCTAATGTGAATAAGAACTCCAATACTCGTGGTGCATCTAAAAAGTTTTGGATGCAAAAGACTCGAACTAACTGAGTCTTTCTGACATGGTCCTTGTGCTTCATTGCTCTATCCTCTGTGACCATTGTTCCTTGGGTTTTGTGTCTTTGTTGTTCTAGGACTTGCATTGCATTACATTCATGCATTTCATTCTAGGATTTATTTTTTTTCTCTTTTTAATAAAAAAAAAAAAGGAAAAAAAAGGGAGAAAGCAAAAACTATGTTTGACACTATTTTTCTTGATTTTTGAAAAACAAGGTTGGTCAATCTTTTTACACATGTCATGTCTTGTGTACCTTGTTTAGCTTTGATGAACTTATTCATTGCACTTGACTAGTTGAAACTTTGTAGTGCATGTTGTGTGGAAAAGATGTGTGTGGTGTTTAATCACTTTGTCTTAATCATGAAGTCATATGTTATTTGACAGTCGGACTTGATCCTTTTAAGAAAGAAATAAATAACCATCTCACCACTGTTCATTAGCCAATCATGAACACCTTAGTGCATATCATAAGATTTTGTGCTCGAGAAAGTGTAGCACATGCACAAAAAGAACATAAGGTGTAGCCTCAGTTAAATTAAAACTGGTGTGTACTATTAGACTTGATGCCAATTCACTTAATTCAAACCGGTGTGTACTATTAGGTTGAATGCCAATTCATATATAAATAAGAGGCAAAAATGTAAGAAACTTACATGATTGCAAGCTTTTGTTCTAGGAAATGTGAGAGTTATAGGATGTAACTCTTTAGGTGATAGTCTCTTTTAAATTCTATGTGATGAATTGTGAAGACTTTGTGTTTGATTGCTATTCACATATCACCTCACATGTATCTCAAGTTTTTGCTAGTTTCACACACTACACAAGTTACTCTTTGTTAAACACTGTACATGCTAGTGTGTGTGTTTTTGGTCTGACCAACCAAGTTTGAAAATATCTTGAGATTTGTGCACTACATATTTGTTGCTTGAGAAAATTCAATGGGAGAATGATTGAAACTTGTTTTTGAGAAAATTGGGTTTAAAAAATTTGGGTTTTTTTTTTTTTTGAAAAAGCATTCCATCTCATACTCATGCATTTTGATTTTGTTGTTCAAATGCTTTGAGGAGCTGTTTTCAAAATTAGGTTTGTGTTTTTCAAAACTGTGTTTTTCCTCAAAAATTTAGTGAGCCTCTGCCCATTTCGATCGATCCAGTCTGATTTTCGATCGATCGAAAAAGTGCTCTAGTTTGTTTCAAAATGACTGGTACATTCGATCGATCGAATATAATTTTCGATTGATCGAAGATCGTGGAAAAGGTTTTTTAAAAGTTCAGATCTGACTTTTTCAAAAGTTCTATTCAAACTTTTTCAAAGACTTTTCTCTCTCTCCGACTTGGCAAGCTCAACTATTTCAATTTTTTGTCGTTTTCCTCCGGATTTTTTGCAAGAAAACTCTTTCCTCAAGTTGGTATGTCTATCTTACCCCTCCTTTTTGAGTTTATTTACATTTTTCATGCATTTTTGCTCAATATTTCGGACCTTTTTCTTTTTGGGATTGTTGTTGATTTAGGCCCAATTTTGTGAAATTGATCAATGGGTTTTTGTGGGGACACACTATAAACATGTTCTTAATGGATTAATTTGATCAATTTTGAGTTTGGTGAAAAATTGAAAATTCTAGGGTTTCTAATTGATCCGAATTGGGGATTTTGTTCAATTAAGGTTTAATTGATGAAATTGGCTTGTTGTGTTGATGTAATTAGGCATTATAATCCTTGTGTTGTGTTTTGTAATGCTTAATTCTTCAAATTGTTGCAACATTTTTCAAGTGGTTTTCAAATTTTTAGGGTTTTTGTTAAGAAACTCTATGTTCAAGCCAATTTTGTGAAATTGAACTTAATTTGAACTTGTTTACTGCATTAGTTCATGCATCATAATATTGTTATTGTTCATGCATCATATAGAATTTTTTTTCTATTGTTTATTGTGCTAACTTGCAGTCTGCCCTTGGTTTTGTTTTTGTTCTTTTTGGTTTTTCCTTGTGTCTCTGTCCTTTCCTTAGCATCATGCCTAGGAAGACTAGAGCCCGTAGGACTATTCCCTCTCCTTCTCCACCCCCACCTACTTTTGATAGTGAGAGGTTCCCTAGTGAGAAAAACCAAGAGGTTTATGAGACTCTAAACCTTAAGAGGAAAGTTTGGGCTGAGTGTTCTGTCACTCTAGATGAGATTGATCTTGCCATTAGGGCAAACTTTGAGCGTAGGGGCTAGTTACCACTACTGGATGTTTCTGATCCTCCACCTCCAGTTACCCTGATTAGAGAGTTCTTCTCGAACATCTCTATCCGCGTCTATGATTCCAACACTCTAGTTAAGAGTTGGATACGAGGCGTAGAGTATGTCATTACTCCTACAGTAGTGTCAGATGCTCTTGGGGTACCTTTGGTACAGCATCCTGTCTATCCCTATGATGAGTCACCAGAGTTGAGTGATGTCATGTCTTACATCACTGGGTCTTCTATCCAGTGGGGTTCTGATCCTAGGATCACCACCGCTGAGCTTCCTGAGACTGTCTATCTCTTCTTTAGGATAGCTTGTCACTCTCTCTGGCCCATTTCTCATCTGCATACCATTCCTCTCGAGAGGTGTGTATTCTTATACACTCTTGTCACTGATGCTCCTATCAGTTTTCCTCATCTTTTTCTTCGTTCTTTGAACGAAGTTTATAGGAGTTCATCTACAGCTCATGCTCTTGTTCATCCTATCTTCATTCATAGGATTTTACTTCATCTTGGTTTAGATGATTTCCCTTCTTCTGAGCCCGTTCATGTGATAGCTCCCATAGGTGCCTTATTCCTTAGACAGAGGGCTGCTCATCTTCGAGCTAGCTCTAAACACCCTAGGTCTGAGCCTTCTAGTTCTGCACCCCCTTCTTCTTCTACAGGTCCTGCTCGTGAGGCTATTCCTGATACTGTAGGTGTTGCTGCTGCTGTTGTTCCTCCACCTCCTGCGGTTGACTTCGATGTTCGTCGTACTTTGGAGACTGTCATGACCGTTCAGGTGGTTCATGGTCAGCTTTTGGTGGATCTGTTCGATGAGATTCGTGCTCTGAGAGCGGATTTGGCGCATCTTCGTTCATCCTCACCACCTCCTTTTGATGATGGCCTGTGATGTTACTTGTAGAGGGTTTTTGTAGCTAGGGGGAGTTTTTGTTAGTTTTTGAGGAGCTAGTGGAGTTTTTGATTATATTGTATCTAGGTGCTTCACTATGTATACTTTCTTTCTGGGTTATACTTGTTGGGATATACATTTTATTCATATGATTCTTGATTCTATGTGTTCACTGTTTATTGATTTATATTTATGATTATTCATTGATATAGGCCTTTATTATGTGTTGTGTGAACTTTCAAGAATTGTTTATTTTTGATGTATCTAACATAGGGGGAGAGTTAGATTACATATCTGTTGATTTACTGTTTTTCTGTCACACATGCGTTTATGCGTTTGTTGAGTGTTTCAGGAATATACAGGTGCATTCGATTTGGCTGTTGTCTACACTTGCAACTGATGGATAGTAGTTAGGATTGAATTTGATTTTTGGGCATTACTTTTTGTAAAGGGCTTTTTATTGTAAACTTTGAGCATTTAGTTTGTGTTTTGTCACGGATTGCCAAAGGAGAAGTTTGTTAGGTTCTAAGGTCTTAGGATTTTATGTATTTAGAACTTTAATTTGTAATGTTGGCAAACCATGATCAAAACAATGTATTTAGTCTTATTTAGGCTTGCTCAAAGTTGGTTCATTATTGTAAAGTTGGAATCGAGTGGCTGCAGAAGTACTTGGGACTTTCGGCCTGGCTCGATCGATCGAAGGATAGGCTCGATCGATCGAAAATTGCACAGGTTGAATTTTCTGCAGAATTTCCAACTCAGCCCTACTTCATTAAACGTTTAGGGTTTTATGTTTTTACCCTAGGTATATAAACTAAACCCTAGCCACGTTTTTGAAGAGACTCCATATTGTATTATTGCTCATATTTTTTGTTTTGTGTGAATCTCTTGTGAGATCTTAGAGGAGCTTTCCTTTACACAAAACTTAGGGTTTTCAAGGTAGAGATGATTTCAACATCTTGAAGATCATTACAGTTGCAACCATTGGAACTTAAAGATAAACAAGCGGGGAGCTTGTAGCTGATTGAGGAATTCAAGAAAGAAGTAGTCCGTGGATTCGGAGCCTGCGCGTGGTCGTGTCAGGAAGTTACTACTGGTTGGTAGCATTAGGAAGTCGAGCGGGGAGCTTGTAGTCCTTTTGTAAGAACTTCAATTCTTTCATAGTGAATTCTGTTTTGCCTTGAGGATCGGTGGGTAAAATCCTCCCCAGGTTTTTACCGTGTGGTTTCCTGGGTGATCATATCATTGTGTTCTTTACTATTTCCGCTGCTTTATATGTTTTATATACATGATATGATTATTTGATTGCTTTAACCTAGTATTGCATAATTTGACTAAGTAACAACTTTGCTAATTAATCTAGGCTACGCAATCTAGTTGTTTTTAAGGGGTCTAAAACCGTTCACCAAGGATTAGGCTGTTCACCCATTAAAGCAATACGTGAGTTAGATTCAGAATGTCTCTAGGTCTTCTGTTGAAGCATAATATAGGGCCATGGCAGTGAGATTGTTTGGATCCTTTACTTGTTGAGGGATATTCAAGTAGATCATAGCAGAGAAGCCTTATTATTTTGTGATAGTTAATCAGCTCTCCACGTAGGTTCCAACCCAATTTTTAATGAGAGAACTAAACATATTGAAATAGACTGTCTTGTGGTAAGAGATAAGGTGCAAGCTAAGGTGATTAAGTTTATTCATGTGAAAACTCAGTGTCAACTAGCTAATTTACTTACAAAGGCCTTGAAATTTAAGCAATTTTTTGAACTCTTATCCAAAATGGGACTAATCAATATTCATCAACCATTAGTCCATCTTGAGGGGGAGTGTCAATGTCAGAAATCTGCCACAAGACAATCAAGTCAAGTTGTGATTCAAGACAAGCAACAAGGTGTTGCTCAAGAAGATATTGCAAAAGTTGCTCCCAACTGCAAAATACACAAAGTAAAGCAAAAAGGAATAAAGAAGAAAAACGACAGTGCTATATAACAAAAATGACATGTAGTTTTAGTATAAATGTAAATAGAGCTTAGTGTACACACGTGCTACACGTGTGAGTGTTTGTTATTTCTATTTTCAGGTTAGTTAAGTTAGCTTCTAGGTTTAGGGGTGAAATTAGATTGTATATAAAGTCTTGCTCAATAATTAATAACACTGAGAAATCACTCTTACCAAATTCAATTTCTGATAAGGCGGTCAACTAAGTAGTAAAACAGGAAGAGAAGATATATTCTCTCTAGCCGCTACAATCTGTCAGCTAGATTTTATAATTACTTCCTCCACAACTATTTAGTTAATTTTCATAAAAACCAAATTATTTTTATACACTTTATTCTGAGTTCTGAAAACTTCTTATCCTACAAATGGTGTGGAATTGTAATGATATATAGCTTAGTAATTGGACTTGTTGTATCCTGGGGTAACATGCAAAACTATTAGTCTACTACACTGAAAAAACTCATTAGATGGCGTTTATTGCCTCAAGAGAGCGACCTAGTCCGCATCTCAACTCCGCCACCTAAAAACTCATCAAATTGACTATAATTTATTTATCATGTTATGAGATAATTTTAAAGTACCATCAAGGTAATATCTCTCAAATTATTATCTAATTTTATGGTTAATACAAATTTAGTGAAATATCATTATCTAAATAGTTATTCTATAAATTACGAATTGTAATTTATTTATTAATATATGTTATTAGGAACAACACATTGTAGACACACAAAATGTGTACAATGTTTGTTTACATTCCTAGAACAATCTAAATTAAGAATTTTCCATCTAAACAAATTCTATGCTCTTGTTTGTGGCCCTCCTTTGCTTCAAGGTAGGTACATTTTAAATTGGATAGAGGGATTTGAATTGTAGTTGTCCTCATAAGGGAGACTAGATAATATTATTGAATTATAAAAACTCTTGACAACTATCTTTAAGTTAATTGAAAATTTTATTTTTGAAATTATGATATGAAAAGTATCTAACGCTCTTAAAATTAATAAATTCACTTTTGAAATTTTCGTGGGAATGATCTTTCATCTCTTTTAAAATAAATGAACAATTTAGTTTTGAAACTTACATTTAAAAAATCTCCAAATGCCTTCATAAACACAAAATTTTAAGTTTGGAAATCAAACAATTGAAATAGTTTTACAAATGTATTTTTGTATTGATGAATTTGTGAGTAAAATTCTCTATAATTAAATTCTATTACAAGAGATTAATATTCTAATTTGATCTCCTTGAAAAATTCTTTGATTTAAGAATTGTCTTAATTCGAACACAGATTGCCATTGGAAGATGGATTGAAACTCTTTGCAACAAAATTACGATGAATATCTAGTCGTGTACTTGTTAGAGACTTATCAATCAAAGTCTATGAAGTTTCAAATCCTCCAAGTGAAAATTAAGCTAGCAACATAGATTGTGGTTCCATACGCAGATTTAGATTTGTTAGGAAATTTAGATCCCAATTAATAGAATTAACAACTTTTAAAACCAAGTTGTTAATTAAATCTACTATCAATAGTCCTTAGTTAAACAAACAAATATAAATACCATGCACAATAGAATAGTAAATAACACAAGATATAATGACTCAGGAAAACCAATAAAACAAACTTGTTTCGTAGTAAAAAAAAACCTAGGGGAAACCTTCCCAAAATGAAATCTACTATAGTAAAGAAAATTTTAAGATCTAGTACCAAATATTTGTTCCTAGACTCTACAATCCCGATAAATGAACTTATAGTAGAAACTTTCTACTGCATCAGAATTTCTAAACTCCTCAATATATGAAAGCTCCACAAATGACGCACCCACAATCACAATCAAAACCTCCGATTGACTCCAAGAATTTTTTGAAGGCTTTCTTCACATCAGCAAGTCTGTGGTAGTTGTTATGGCTTCAGCTTCTTCACTAAACGAACTTTAGATTTACTTTGAAACTCTTTGATATGGTGAAATTGATAGAACTTAGTTTCAAAATCCCTAGCTACACAAACAAAGTGTTTCTATATCTAAAAAACCTTATAATAGATGGCATATAAAGTCCTTTAGATACAGGTTCAAAAACACCTGTTCAAAATGATCTCAGTTTGAGCTTCAAACGAACAAGTTATGGGCTTTTTCGCAATGCTGTTTTAATAACACCATTTAAAAAATGGAAAGAAATATAAAAAGTAATTGTAAACATAAATTATCTTTAATAATTAAATATTTATGAATTCAGTTAAGTAATATGTTCTTATTTTTAATTATGTTATTCTTAACAATGTACATTTCCTAATTCCTTTTAGTGACATGTAATATAAAAAGTAGCATTGTAGTAGCCTAAATTTGTACTATGTAATTAAACTGAGTATTAATTTGGTAAATTAATTTTATTTTCAAGTATTAATTATGAATAGGTGCTGCCTAAGTATATATGAATATAAATTTTTATGATTATTTTTATAAGATTTATATAATACCAATTGATTTGGAATATCACCCTCAAAAAAAAAAAAAAAAAAATTGATTTGGAATATAACATTATTGCTCAAATTAATTGAATTACTTTGGCAACAATTAAAACAAAGTATATAAAAAGATAAAAGCTAATTTAACTATCATCAATTATTAAAAATAGTTGTATGCTTATATTAGTGGAAATAATTGAAAATTTGTCAATTCACTAAAGTAATTGTTTCATATTCTTGATTATCATCTCCTTCTAATGACAAAGTAATATAAGTCAAGTTTTTTTTTTTTTTTTTTTTTGAGGGGATAATATAAGTCAAGTTGATTCATCTAATATTATTATACACATTAAGAATTATACAAGAGACATAATATAATTTCTTATAAATGTTTTAAAATGCACCGTGCATTGCGTGGGATATCAAATAATAAGTATGAAGGGGTGCTTGCAGTGGTGAAGCTAGAATTTCGGTTTAAGGGAGTAAGATTAAAATAAAATATTTAAAAATTTAATTCAAAATTTTTTTTATTAATATAGGAAATATTACTTAGTTTATTAAACAAAGTTTATTAAACAAAAGATTTGACTTACATTTCAATAGGCGAATTTGGCTTATTACTTATTAGCCCTCTTTCGCAAAAATTTTAACCTATATATTAGACCGCTTTTAATAATATTTAGGACGGTAGCTCTGTTTTGGAACTCGATTATACTAAAATCGAGTTCCAACAAAATTCAGCTAATGTAGTAGTGGCTGATATGGCTATTTCAAAAATAACATGGAACTAGCTTTCTTAGAAATTGAGTTCCTCTTAGAATATTCTTCCATAGAACTCGATTTTACTATTATCGAATTCCACCTGGAATTTTTTTATAGAAATAGCCACATTAGCCATTGCCACCTCAATCGAATTTAGTTAGAAAACTCAATTTGTGTGAAATTGAGTTTCACGGGTTCCAAAACATGGCTACCGCCCTAAAATATTTCAAAGGGGGACTATTTGGCTAAAATTCTCGCTAAAGATAGCTAATCAAGCAAAATGCCCATTACAACATAATATAAATTTAAGTTATATAATTTGTTTTTTGGTGGTTGGATTTCAATTTATTTTTTCAAGCCTAGTGTTTAAATATTTCAAACAAGTATATAATACAAATAAAAACAATCAATATATAGTCATTAATATTTAAATTTGTGGGGGCCTTTTTCATTATGTTGGGTTGGGCTGCCCTTTCGTGGTGGTAGGCCCAAGTGTTCTGGGTTACGGGAGTTGAGACCGGTCCAACTGGAACTCACTTTGGCCGACTTGTGCACAAACTATACCTCGTCTGCCAGGAGTGTGCTTACGGCAGGCAGAGCTGTTTCATAGAACCTTGTGACAAACAAATACAATTAATAAAACAAAAACTGGTTATTCTGGAATGACAAGATGGCTTTTCAATAGAGAATGACCAAATAATCCTTAATCACAGTAATATTAACGACTTCTGTAAATAAAATGAGAGGGGTAGATGATAAAAAGGGTTAAACAAAATATAAAGAAACTTAGTCCAGTTTTAGTCCGCGGGAGCAAAGCCAAAGAGGAAGAATGCCTCCTCTCAACACGATTAACCTTTGAGGAAATGAATCCTGTTGTGGAAATTAATGGATTTGAGGAAGGCGGACAAGAATGGATAATGCCCAGGACGATTATTCACGGAAGAGAGCAGGGATTAGAAAGGGAGAGAGAGGAAGAAACTTTTCGGTGCATGCTGCTAACTCTCGCTTTCCTTTCTACTTTCTCTCTTTTATCTTTTCTTTCTTTCTTTTCCCCAGGTTCCCTTCGTCTTTCCTTTCTAATTTTCACCACCTTAATTTCTTTTAGTATGGTGTTTTTCTCTTTGTTTTTTCTCTTTTGTTGTTCTGTTATGTTGCCCCCTTGTGTTCACGGCAAAGGACCACTTTTTATAGTGCCTGCCGTGACCGAATTTTACTATTCTACCCCTTAACCACTTTTGTCTGTTCTGGATGTACTCACCGACCATTACTGTTCTGTTTTGCAAGCCATCAAACAAAGACAACTATTTTGTCTGTTAGTCTGTCGTGGCTCTTCTTCTTGCTGTGGTGCTATTTCTCTTTCTCTCTCCCTTATGGCATGCACCTAGTGGTTCCAACTCAGCCTTGCCTCATTGGGGAGGTATGTCATCCCAGCAGGACGTATCTCCCAAAAGAACTTGAGCAGGAACCCCAAAACAGATTTCCCCCTTTCCCCACCACAAAACCATGCCCTTTTACTTCTGACCCATGACCTCACCATGTCCCGTATTGGATGGGTACAGACTGGTGGTGTCTGGGTCTTGCGCGTGCCTCCCGTCCGTATGTGTCTGAAGTTTACCTGCTGCTCATGTGTCTGTCGTGGCCTGGAGACTTTGACTACACAGCCCACCGTTCATTTCCAGCTTTTTTATGAGTTGCTACTTTGATTTCCCGCTTCCTTAAGGACTGGGCTTCATTTGGTATTGGGCTTTGCATTTTCTTTCAACCCACTTCTTAACTTACTTGACTTCCTGTCACATTACTTATTATTCCTGCCATAATGACTTACTCCTGCTGGGCATCTTTCGAGCTTGCCATTCCATCCTTTCCCCCAGTAGCTTAATATGGCCACTGGTGTTTTTCTCTTATGGGCTCCAATGTCCTTTTTGTTTTTCTCTCGGACCTTTCCAGCCCATTTACTTTCTTTGGACTTGCTTGGTCCGATTACTAATTCTACATTCCCATGGGCTTTTACTAACTTCATTGGGCTTCCCTGGCCCAATTTCCTTATTCTCATCCTTGGGGTTCATAGGTTTGCCATTAATCCCCTACTTTCTTTGTTTACATTGCTTTAAGCCTGCCGTGGCCCATTCTTACATACCATACACTGCCTATGGGTGTCATTTCTCTCTTTCCGGGCCTTTTAGGCCCATTTGCTTCCTCAAGGCCCATTTGTTCTTATTATGGGCCTGTGATCCATTATTCCTGCCTTTTTAGGCTTAACGCTTTTACTCTATGCTTGCCACTCTTCTGCTGCCTGTGTTGCTGGGTTAGGCTTCCTTCTTTCTATTCGGGTTGAAAAAGTGACCCTCAACATTTTAGCCCCCTGAATATATGGAGCGTTTTTGCGGTCCATATGTGAATAAAAGACCTCCTTTCTGTTTCTCTTCTTTCTTTTTCTTTAGATGGCTGACCAGTCGCCTCCTTTCAGACCGGTATTAATGACTCAGGTATTTAAGAAGAGAGCCATTTGGAAATCTAAACACAAATTTCTTGTTTTTCAAAACACTGTATCCGTCCCCCTTCCTTTACCGTCTTCTTCTCTTCAAATACCCATACCCATTTTACTTCAATCAAACCTTCATACAATGGCGCCGGTGAAAAGTTAAGGTTCTTCTCGCCGTAAAGGGAAAGAGACCATTTTCGATTCTCCTACCAGACAAGAGATGGGTGAGGAGGTCGTGTACTCCGAATCTGATCATTCCGATGAGGAAGAGGCGTCGCGCGACCCAGACAGCAAGTGCACCCCTCTGATTGACCCTTGGTATAATGTCTATCCTCATTTCCCCGAGGTTCCTGGTGACTATATGCCACCACCGCCGGGCCACGTGTGGCTTGCTCTTTGTCGGCGAAACCTCGACATTTCTTAGGCCCCAGTGTTTTCCTCCATCATCGATTTGGTCATCCATCAGGGCATTGCTCTTCCCGTGTCGATTCATTTCGAGTTCGGATCAAGCACTGCCATGGGTTGGAAGGAGTGGGTTGACAAAGAGTTATCCGATATGGTCTTTATGGGTTTGCTACCGTGGGCCGGTGTTCTGAAGGCAATTTTTCTATCCCGAAGTCTTTCCAATTTCCGAGACCTCTACAACCTCCGTCACTTGGTCCACCGGTGGTGCGCCACCACCCACACATTCTTCTTCTCCTACGGTGAACTAACCGTGACCCTTAAGGATGTGGCCAACCAACTGCTCTTGCCAATCCTTGGCGATGTGGATCTTGCCACCATAGAGCTTTCTCCAGAGGAAGAACCCATTGAGACTGAGTTGAGAAAGAGAATGGCCGGAAATGCCAAGTTATCGTACTAGGTTAGTTCTTCCTCCAAATTCTCTGTTACTGCCCACCGCGCGGCTTTCGTTGCATTTTGGCTTTGCAAGTTCGTCTTTGGCTCCTACCCCCACTATGCCATCAAGCCTTTGTATTTCCGTTTAGCTATCAAAATATCTGCCGGGGTGAGCTTGCCGCTGGCCCCATGTTTTTGAGGCATTTGTATGTTCAACTGGATATCCTGTGGAGTGATGAGAGCCAAGCGGGCTCCTGCCACATAGTCACTTCCTCTATTCATAGCACCATTCTGTAGCAGTTATTGTTTGAGCGTTGTGCTCAATACTTGGCGAAATGTAGACCTGTTCGTTTCGCGAAAGAGAAGTACCAATCATGTCCGCGAGTGATCACTGACTTCTGTGGCAGGTTTGAATCCGATTTCTCTCTGGCTTTTCGTTGGTCTAGTCTGAAGCCCATTAATCATTTGGTTGTTGAGTCTTTTAATAAAGGTAGTGGTTTTACTTGGAGAGCTTATAGAGACTTGGGTAAGGGTTATACGTGTATTGATTCTGCTATGGGCTCGTTTACTGACATCATTGGGACCACCACTCCTTTGGCTGGTTTTGACGAGATGGGGATCACCTATTTGGCAGCCACCAATGTTGGATGGTTGCCTTATTTAGCCGATGAAGGTATCTAGTTCGTTCACTACCCTGCCAACCGTGTAAGGAGACAGTTTGGACTGGATAAGGATATTCCTGATGATCTTTCCTATCTTATGGAGTCTCTGACTTCAGTTTGGCCTTTCCTGCAGCACACTGCCTTCTAATTTTGGAGACAACATTTCAGTGCAATTACAGTTCCTGACTCGTCGAGGGAGGGTCTTTGCACTCCTTCCATGCATGGCTATTGGCAGGCCGTGATGACTTCGTTTGGACAAGAGTTGACAAGTAGTCGCAGCTTTTCCCTTATCCCTCCTGATGGGCTTAGTATGCTCGTCACACCTAATCCTCGGTTTCTCCTGCCTTCCAAGTCCATTTTAGCCTATGACAGAAAACAGAGCCGTTCTACTATCTTCGAGTGGGATAAGGAGAAGGAAGGATGGTGTTGGCTCACGGGTGATTTTTCTCCTTGTTGGGAGAAGAAAGTTAAAGTAATCAATATTCTTGCGCCGCCCAAGAAAGGTCCTACTAAGCTCAAGTCCGCAGGCAAGCCCAAGCCTGCTGCTCCATAGCCAGCCACAGATGCTCCCCTTTCCAGCAGGACACGGGGTAGTAAGAGAAAGACAACTCCCCATCCTGCATCTGTCGCTGAGCGACGGGTACGTCATGTTAGAAAAATTTGTCTCGTCTTCTGCGTTTTGACTTTAGCTTTTCTGCAGTTCACTCATGTCATGCCTACTGACTTCTTTCTTTAACATTGTCTCTTATTCCCCTTTTCCTTTGTAGTCTAAACATAAGGAGGATGTGTCGGCCACCCATCCCATTGAGCTTGATGAGCCTGAATTTGAGGTACATCTCCCTTCCCTTCTTCTTTCCTGCTTTTTCTTTTTTTTTTTTTTCTTTTTACACATATCTCGCCTGCCACGTGCCTTCATCTATCTTGATCAATTGTGGGTTCCTTTACTCTTTATCACATATGTATATATATGTTGTCCCCCCTTTTTTTTTTCTTTTGCCTTCCAAGATCAACCCGAGCCCCTTTCCATTTATCATCCCACAGTCGAGGAACTTTCTACCTCCATGGATACACCCATGAAGGGTTCCTTTGGTAGGGCTGGTGAAACATTTCAGACACCTGTCACTTCTGCCGTTGCATATGGAGTTACTGCCGAGGCTCCTAGCCCTCCCACCGAACCGGTACCCAGAGAAGAGGGTACTCATATTGAAGGGGTTAGTGAGATCACTCCTGTTTTGTCCGAAATGCCTACTCCTCCAAAGGAAGTTGTTCCTCCTGCTATAACTCAAACCGAAGTTGTTTCACCTGTCACGCCCCTTATTATTTCCATCAGTGACCCCTTTACGGCCCTGTCTCAAGCCATGAAGGACGGTTCATCCTTGGTGGTTACTCCTGCCACCATTCCTAGTTCTGCCACCCTTGGGCCCAATGCTGATTTGTCTTCTAAGGAGTCCAAGGACATTCTTGAGGATCCTGACGACGAGCCCGTCCTAGTGAGGAGGATTTCTGAGTCTAAGGAAGAAGGGGGTGCTCCACCCAAGGCTGAATTCATGGGTATGTGCACCCTCCTCTCTTTTTTTTTTTGCTAAGTTCATTTCTCCTCCTTTATTTGCTGGGTTCACTTTTCCCCTTTTATTTGTATGTTTATTTTCTTTGTTTACAGAGACTTTTGAGGGGCTAGGTATTGCAACAAGCGTAGGGGCACCTGCAGCAGTTACTCCTGCTGTGTCTACAGCACCCATTCCTGTCGTATTCTCTGTACCAGCTTTTTCCATATTCACTGCGTCGGTTTCTGCCATTCCATCTATGCCTGTCTCTGTTTTTTCCACAGCCCCCATTATCACTAGCCCTGGTAATCTTTCCTTCCCCTTGTCCATTTCTTCTTCCTCATGGGTTTGCCTCTTTCCTCTTCTTCTTTTAGTTTCTCACCTCATGCCTTGTGTTTTCCTTAGCAAGTTCACTTCATACGACCCCTCTCCAGTTCGAAGTGGGCAGCAGTTCCACCACCATTCCTGACCCCGTGGATGAGGTTACAGCCTTTTTTGCATGCTTTGACTAGCCTGAAGTCAACGATCTTGGACCTGTGGATTTCTGGGGCTCCGGGCCTCCTTACATAGATTTCCATAGCTTCAGAATACCCGAGGACTGTGCTTATCATTTGGTGATGATCTATAACAACCACGGGGACTTCATGCAGGGATTCCGACTTGGCCGATCCGCAGAGAGCATTTCTTGAGGATGTTGGAGAGTGTGCTGAATGACATTGAGCACAACTTTGTTGATACCGTCTCCACTGAGAGGATCCTGCAGTAGAGGGCTACAGTGCAGGAGCTTATTAGCGTTGGTTTTGTCGTGGAGTTCATCTTGGACCACCTTCGAGAGATTGCTCAGGCTGTTTTCATAAGGAGAGTCCAGCCTACTGTTGATGCTATTAACTCGCGCCTTGAGGTTCTGAGAAAGGAGGTGACAGACTTGGAGGGCCGTCGCGAGGGTCTTATTTCCAGCATCGGCGGGTCCGGTCATTTTAGGGATCAGCCACTTATTTCAGGACTCCATTGATGCTACTATTTCTTCTTTGTTTTGTTGTTTCTTTTGCCTTATTACTCCGTCTAGTACATTATGTTTCCTATAGTATATATTTGGCTGGTTTGCCACAGTTTGGGTTTGTATCTTATAATGCTATACTTTGTTACTGTTTCTGGCTTTTGCTATGACATATTATGATAATACTTCGTATTTTTCATTACATCCTCATTAAAGCGAGTTACAAAAGAAATTCTGTCTTGTGACATAATCACTTGAAAGACGGAAAAGATAAAAGGAAACATAAGGGTCTTTCAACAAAACAAAAGAAGGGGACAACCACATGAGTCTTCTCCTTAGGCATAATAGCATTTCAACCATTTCCTGTTGATGGGGTCTATTAAGTCTCTGCCATCCATCTTAGTCAAACGGTAATACCCACTTAGGTGTGTTTCCCTTTTTATAAGGGGTCCCTCCCACTTCAGTGCAAACTTGGATGGTCCTGCCAGGCCTTTCCTAACATAGTCTGCTACTTTCAGAACAAGTTATCCTTCCATGAACACCCTTTCTTTAGTCATCCTGCCGTAGGCCTTAGTCATTCTTTGCCTATATTTGTGGCTATGTTCCTGGGCCTTCTCCCTTTTTTCTTCAAGTCCTTCTAGGTCTTCACACCTTTCTGCCGTAAAGATTTCTTCTTCCGCCTCTTTTTCTTGCATCTGCATAACTCTCAGGGATGGGGTCATTATTTCTGCTAGGCTCACCACTTCAGTTTCGTAAACCAAGGAAAAAGGTGAAAAACCTGTGGCTGACTTGGGCAAACTTCTTTAGGCCCAAAGAGCGTCTGGTAGGTGCATTGTCCATCCTCTCGTATACTCTTGACTCATTTTATTGATAATCTTTATGAGAGTTTTGTTCGTTGCTTCTACTTGCCCATTTCCTTGAGGGTAATAAGGTGATGACCAGTGGTGCTTGACTTGGTAGAACTCTAGCATCTTCCTTACCTCATTATTGACGAAAGGTGTGCCATTGTTGCTGATGATCCTGTGGGGCACCCTAAACCTCACAATTATGTTTTCCTTGATAAAGTTTGCCACTGGCCCTCTTGTGGCTTTACGAAGTGGTACTGCCTCTGTCCACTTGGTGAAGTATTCTGTAACCACTAGTATCCATATGTATCCGCGTGATGATGGATTAACCAGTCCTACCAAATCAAGCCCCCAAGTGTAGAAGGGCCATGGGGTTACCATGTTGTGTAAATTCTGCGGATGAGTGTGAATCAAATTGGCTTGTACTTGACAACTGTGGCACTTCTTTACAAATTCTGCCGTATCCTTTTTTATGGTAGGCCAGTTGTAGCCCATTTGCAGCAGGCACCTGTAAAGCCTTTTCTTTCCCTAGTGCTCTCCGCACTCTCTTAAGTGCACTTCCTTCACCATTTCTCTTGCTTCCTCAAGGCCCAAGCTCCTTAAGGGGTCCTCATCATATCATTTTTTGAAAAGGACCAGATTATGCATAAAGTAGCATGTTGCCAACCTTTTAAGTTTATATTTTTCACTGTGTTTTTGTGGTAGGATGCCTTCTGTCAGGTACTGTATGAATGGGCTTCTCTAGTCCTTGCTGATGAATACAGCGTAACTCTCCTCTCTGTCTACCGTAAGTTGATAGGTCTCACACTGGGTTTGGACTTGGTCTGCATCTTTACCCGTGTTTGGCCAATAGAAGCTTGCCCTTTAAAGTCTACGGTAAAGGCTGACCTCCCTGCAGGATCTGCAAGTCTTGTCATGTATTTCTTTCAGCTTTCTCTAGGCCTCCTCTTACCTCACACACCTGGACAAGACTCCGCTGGGCATCCTGTGGTACAATTCCCCCTTTACCAAGGTGTAGTCTTATAGTATCTTCAGTCCTGCGGTGTCATCTTCTTTTATCAAGGCTTCCTTTATAGGAATCTGCCAGTCCCATCGCGCTGTTCCTCCTGGAATTTCTCCTTCAACATCTCAATTATCGATTCTTTCCTCTTACTGACCTCTATTCTGGTGCTATCACCTTTGAACATTATTTGGGAGCCCAACGCAGCCAGTGCATTTGCAAACCGGTTTTCATTTCTTGGAGCATGCTCTATTTCAAAAGTCGAAAATTTTTCTTCCATCTTTTGGGCCATTACTCTGTATGGGGTTAGGCTGGGTTCTTTTAAGGAGAAGCTCCCCTTGGCCTGACAAACCACCAAATTCGAATCACCCAATACCCTTAAGTGCTTGACTCCCATTTCGAGAACTGTGGCTAGCTCGGTTAGATAGGCTTCGTATTCTGCAGTGTTGTTTGAACAGGGGAATTCTAACTTGAACGACACTGCTACCGCTTTATCTTTTTCATGGTATAAAACTACTCCCACCCCTCCAGATTAGGTGGTAGAAGACCCATCAAATTTCATTACCCATTGCTCTCTGGCCTCTTCCACCATGGCTACTTCCCCTGGAACTTCATCATCCAGTGGGAACTCTTCCTTTCTTGGGAATTGCACCAATAGATCCGCTATGGCTTGACTCTTTACCGCCCTGGGTGTCCCCATTCTTAAATTATATTGTGACAATTGTAGCAACCATTGGGATATCCTACTAGAGAGGATTGGTTGCCGCAGGAAAGCTTTGATGGCATGGGATTTGGTCATCAGCCATACTTCGTAAGCCAAGAAATAATGGGGCAACCTCTGTGAAGCATATACAATGACCAAACACGCCCTCTCTGTCCTTAGGTAACGAGTTTCTGTATCTTTCAAGGCATGGCTGATGTAGTACACTGGTTGCTCAACGCTGTCCCCATCTTCTTGGACGATTAATGCACCAATGGCATATGAATTGGTAGCTAAATAGAGTAACAATGGCTTTTTGTGAATTGGGGCCTGCACTGTAAGGAGGTTTATCATAATCTGCTGTAGCCTTTTGAAGGCTACCTGCTGCGCTTCTCCCCACTCAAAGTTCTGCCATTTCCTGAGCAGCTTGGTGAAAATAGAAGTGATTGATGCCAATCCAGGGATAAATCTCCGAATATACGAGACTTTCCCTAGGAAGCTTTTTAACTCTTTCACCGTGCTTGGAGGTCTCATGGTCGCAATGGCCGTAGCTTTGGCTGGGTCCACATCTATTCCCCTATTGTGAACTAAGAAACCCAGGAACTTCCCAGAGGACACTCCAAATGCGCACTTGAGAGGGTTCATTCTTAACTTGAAAGCTTTGCACCTCTTGAATACCCTCCTCAATACTTGGAGGTGTTCCTCTCTCTTCCTTGATTTTACTACTATATCATCCGCATAATCCTCCAGTTCACGATGCATCATGTTGTGGAATATGGCTGTTATCGCCCGTTGATAAGTGACACCTGCATTTTTCAGTCCAAAGGGCATTACAGTGTAGTAGAAGTTACCCATGGGTGTTCTGAAGGCAGTTTTCTTTGCATCCCTTGGCGCCATCCTGATTTGATTGTACCTGCTAAACCCATCCCTGAATGAAAACATGGCACTTCCTGTTGCAGAATCTATTAGTAAATCCATGTTTGGCAAAGGAAACTCGTCCTTCGAGCAGGCCTTGTTAAGATTTCTAAAATCTACACAACATCTTATCTGGCTGTTGTTCTTCCTTACTGGCACAATGTTGGACAGCCACAACCTGTACTTCTTTTTTCTGCCACGACTTCTTCACTCTCCTTTCTATTACTTTTTTCCTCTGAACTTTCCTGAGTCACGTAACACGCCAGACTCTCTCGCTACCATTCTTGGGTGGGGCCCTTCTGCATTTTACTCGTGGGCCCCGCGCACCTTCATAATTTATACACAATCCTGCCGTCAAGACCTCGGATCCTGACGTAGTGAGGTATATCTTCTGATCCCGTGGTAGGAACTTCTTTCCTTTTCCTTTTTCGGGCCAGCAACTCCCTCAGATCAGGCTCCGGATCATCCTGGATGTCTCTCTATTCAGGTACAAAGGTACCTCATGGTCTTGAAACTAAACTTTCCTCTGACGGAGCCCATTGGTTATAGAACATAGTTTCTACCAAATGAGCCTCTGCCTGCTCGAATGGTGAGTGGTTTGCTGCTATGTGTACCATTCTGCCGTTCATTCTTCCCTTCACACATTGGTGGTATGTGGATGGAACTAGTTTATGTTTTTGTAACCATGGTCGCCCTAAGAGTATGTGGTATGAAACCTCTGTTTTCACCACGTGGAATCGAGCCAAAGAAGTTATGGGTCCCACTTTTAACCACAGCTGGATGTGTCCTACAGTGTATTCTCCCCTTCTGCCAAATCTCGTTACTTCCATTGGGCACCCTTAAATCTTTCTCTCTAAAATCCCTGCGGCTTTTAGAGTGCTTAACGGGATGAGGTTTACGGAAGCACCTGTATCTACTAAGACCCTCTTTATGGGGATCTGATTTATGGATGCTGCCAGGTAGAGAGGCCTCCTGTGGTCTGGGTACCCCACTTCCATATCTTCATCACTGAAAGTGATTTCGGTTGACTCCTGTAAGAGAGCCTTGTCATTTTGGACTTCTGCCGATAAACATTCTACTCCTGCTCCAGAGGCAATGCTTACTAAAGCCTCCGTGGCTACTTTTCTTTCCTTTGTTGTGAGCCCCAGCTGATCGAACAAATTTTTGAATTTGGAGCTCTGCTGTAAAGTGGTAATTGCTGTGGCAGGCAGGGCTGGATTCTCTTCTTCATCCTCCCCTGGGTCTGCACAAATTACTACTATCGCTACGCCTTTCCCTTTGTGGTTTGGAGTGGGTTTCTTTGAACTTCTTGCTGGGATAATTCTAGAGTCCCCTCTTTGATTCTGCAGTGCACCAGCATGCGGAGCACCCAATATTTTGCGGTAGGATGTTGCACGTAATTGTGTAAACGACAAAAGCGTGGGTCCCTCCACTCTTCTTCTGTGGGTTCTCTAGCAACTTGATTAGGTTTGAAAACTCCATCTGCTATCCACTTGTCTAGCAATACGTCTAATTTTTTCGGGGTGCATGGTATCGGTGGGGGGGGGGGGGGTATCGTATTCCCTCCCCTCAGTCTTTCTTCTCCGTTCGTCGGTGGATACTACCATAGCCTGCGGGGCGTTTCTTTTGTCTATACTCGGTTTCACGAACTGGGCAGTCTTCTTGGCTTTCTGTAACAACTAGGCAAATTGAGAAATTTTCAAATTTTCGAGGACTGCCCTGTACTCCCTGATTATGTTTGTCATGCACATTTCTACCAATGTTCTTTCCTCACAATGGTCATAGCAATCTAATGCGATGTCTTTGAACCTTTTGATGTACTTCATCAGGTCCTCACCACTTCTCTGCTTTGTTGCTTGCAGAGTTGCAAGCGTTACTGTTTCTTCTCCATGAAAATACTTAATGCAAAATACGTCTACCATGTCATCCTATGTTGGAATTGACCTTGGCTTTAGGCCGATATACCAGGTGTATGCTCGGTTGCAGAGTGATTTAGAAAACTCTCGGAGACACATGTCTTTATCTGCGGCATAAGGACCAAGAGTATCAATGAATTTACTCACGTGCTCAACAGTGCTTCCCTTTTTGCCATCATACTATGCGAATGCCCTTGGCTCATATCTCTTAGGGTATGGTTTGCTGAGTACCCTTAGTGGGTAAGGAGGCCTTCGTGCAAAGAATCTCTCCTTAGATGCCCTGACCCTCTCCTACTCCAAGAGGGCGGCTACTTCGGCCATGGTGATGAAACATTGTTCTGCATTGTGTGGGACACCTCCTGCTGGTGTCTCTTCCTTGTCTGTCACATGCTCCGGGTCATGTTGACTCCCTTTTTCTTTTGTTTTGTCTGCTTTTAGCTGACGGATTTCTTCCATCATTTGCTGCTGCGAGTGTTGTAGTGACTGTAAGATTTCAATGAAAATATTGGCATTGTCAGTAGGAATTCTTGGCGGCGGTTGGGGGTCAGCCCCCATTCCGTTGGCACCTTCCGCTTGGTTAGGCTGCAGTTGGTGGGGCGTTGTAGACCTGGCCTCTGCTTGTGAGGGTACAACACTTATATTTCGTGTCGTCTTGGATTTCGGAGGCATTTGTTTGCGTGGGTTTTCGTCCCTGTCTATTTCTTAATTCCCCAGTGAAGTCGCCAATTTAATGTATGGGCCTTTTTCGTTATGTTGGGCTGGGCTGCCCTTCCATGGTGGTAGGCCCAAGTGTTCTGGGTTACGGGAGTCGAGACCAGTCCAACTGAAACTCACTTTAGCCGGCTTGTGCACAAACCTTACCTCGTCTGTCAGGAGTGTGCTTACAGCAGGCAAAGCTGTTTCAAAGAACCTTGTGGCAAACAAATACAATTAATAAAACAAAAACCGGTTATTCTGGAATGACCAGATGGCTTTTCAACAAAGAATGACCAAATAATCCTTAATCACAATAATATTAACAACTTCTGTAAATAAAATGAGAAGGGCAGATTATAAAAATGGTTAAACAAAATATAAAGAAACTTAGTCCAGTTTTAGTCCGCGGGAGCAAAGCCAAAGAGGAAGAACGCCTCCTCTCAACACGATTAACCTCCGAGGAAATGAATCCTGCTGTGGAAATTAATTGATTTAAGGAAGGCGGACCTGAATGGATAATGCCCAAGACGATTATTCACGAAAAAGAGCAGGGATTAGAGAATGAGAGAGGGGAAGAAACCTATCGGTGCATGCCGCTAACTCTCACTTTCCTTTCTACTTTCTCTCTTTTATATTTTCTTTCTTTCTTTTCCCCAGGTTCCCTTCGTCTTTCCTTTCTGATTTTCACCACCGTAATTTCTTTTAGTATGGTGTTTTTCTCTCTATTTTTTCTCTTTTGTTGTTTTGTTATGTTGCCCCCCTGTGTTCACGGCAAAGGACCCCTTTTTATAGTGCCTGCCGTGACCGGATTTTACTATTCTACCCCTTAACCACCTTTGTCTGTTCTTGGTGTACTCGCCAACCATTACTATTCCATTCTGCGAGCCATCAGACAAAGACAACTATTTTGTCTGTTAGTCTGCCATGGCTCTTCTTCTTGTCGTGGTGCTATTTCTCTCTCTCTCTCTCTCCCTCATGGCATGCACCTAGTGGTTCCAACTCAGCCTTGCCTCTTTTGGAAGGTATGTCATCCCAACAGAACGTATCTCCCAAAAAAACTTGAGCAGGAACCCCAAAACAGATTTCCCTCTTTCCCCACCACCAAACCATGCCCTCTTACCTCTGACCCATGACCTCACCATGTCCCGTATTGGCTGGGTACAGGCTGGTGGTGCCTGGGTCTTGTGCGTGCCTGCCGTCCGTATGTGTCTGAAGTCTGCTTGCTGCTCATGTGCCCGCCGTGGCCTGGAAACTTTGACTACACAGCCTACCGTTCATTTCTGGCTTTTTTATGAGTTGCTACTTTGATTTCCCGCTTCCTTAAGGACTGGGCTTCATTTGGTATTGGGCTTTGCATTTTCTTTTAGCCCACTTCTTAACTTATTTAACTTCCTGCCACATTACTTATTATTCCTGCCGTAATGACTTACTCCTGCTGGACCTCTTTCGAGCCTGACGTTCCATCCTTTCCCCCAGTGGCTTAACGTGGCCATTGGTGTTTTTCTCTTATGGGCTCTAGTGTCCCTTTTGTTTTTCTCTCGAGCCTTTCCAGCCCATTTACTTTCTTTGGACTTGCTTGGTCCGATTACTAACTCTGCGTTCCAATGGGCTTTTACTAACTTCATTGGGCTTTTCCGGCCCAATTTCCTTATTCTCATTCTTGGGGTTCATGGGTTTGTCATTAATCCCTTACTTTCTTTGTTTACATTGCTTTAGGCCTGCCGTTGCCCATTCTTACATACCATACACTGCCCATAGGTGTCATTTCTCTCTTTCTGGGCCTTTTAGGCCCATTTGCTTCCTCAATGCCCATTTGTTCTTACTATGGGCCTGTGATCCATTATTCCTACCGCTTTAGACTTAATGGTTTTACTCTATGCTTGCCACTCCTCTGCTACCCGTGTTGCTGGGTTGGACTTCCTTCTTTCTATTCGGGTTGAAAAAGTGACCCTTAACAAAATTTAAAAACTTAATCTAAATATAAGATATTCACCACCGCACACCCTTAATGCGATAGTCACTCCATAAGTATAAGTACTTGTGAAATGTGGAAAGTAAGAGATGGGGTTCAAGTTCCAGGAGAAAACTTCACACACAAATATAACATATTCAAACAGATAATTTGAATACCTAAAAGTAAAAGGAAAAAAAAAAATTAAGTTATTAATAGTAACAATATGATTATATACTTAAAAAAAATTAAATGTTCATTTTAAAGAGGTTGTACAATGGTTTTATTATTAAAATTACTAAAAAGTATTATAGATTTTATTTTCAACTATCAAAAGATTCGTTGATTGCAAGAGCACTTAAAAAGTATATAACATTGTGTACTAGTTTTAAGGCCACATATGAGATTTTTTATTTATTTATTTTTTTGACTACATTAGGAGAGTCAAAAGTTATTTTCATATGTTATTAAACAATTAGAATCTTAATTTTTAATAACCCTTGGCTCCGCCCTTGTACTCAAAAGGACCACCAAATCCACGGCGTGCACAAGAGAATTGGCCCAAAGATTGTCGATTTTGAAAGGTTTAACTTATGTACATAATTATTTGTTCCGCATAGTTGCTTTACGACTACAATAAAATGTCATAACATTTTAAAACATTTGAAGTGTCAGTCCATCATAAATTATAATAAAAATATATAAAATAATAAAATATTATACCAAAACTTACCACATCTAAAAACATAGATGTTGTAAAATATTTGACATTTTGTCGTGTCTCTAAACTTTCTCGTTATTCACTATGAACAATGCTTATTGGCCTGTTTGGATGGAGGGGGGAATGAGAGGGAATGAAGGGGAGTAGAATAGAGTTGGCTAAAAATAAGTTAATTTTGTGCTAAATTTACTCTACTCTACTCTACTCTACTCATCCTCTCTCCCCCTCAATCCAAATGGACCATATGAGTATATTGAAGTTGCGTATTCTATGTTTCAGTTATCCCATACTAATGAGTTGATATTGGCATGTCACATATAATGTAATGTGGCCCCAAACCATATCTCTCGGCTCATGCAGTCAACTTTCAAGTTTAACAAACCCCAAACCATCTCTCTCGGCGTGTTTTCGCGCAAGCACAATGTCAACTTCTGGACCCTTCTGGTACCAATGCCAATAGCCTTTTCCCCGAGGCATTAGATTAGCTATTGTCTAGTTGTGGAGAGAGTTCTTATAAAATTGAATATACTTAAGTATTCTTGTTTTCTAAACAAGAGTAATAACAAGCTACTCAATTAGAAATCCTCCTGCCGAGCTTAGAAACTTGAGTTTGTAACTAAATGGGGCATCAAGGTAGTTGAAAATATAGTGAAATTGGCTTTAGTTGGGATTGTGTGATTTGCTTGTCTGGAGTCTACCTTAGCATGCTCTCTTGTCCTTGGGCTAATGCCCACAAAATAAATAAATAAAAATAAAGAAGAAGATTGACCTCTTTCCTCAAACTTTTATCTCCTCTTGGTTAAAGACGAGCTTTTTAATGTTGCATGATTGTGCTGCACTCCGTATACCCTTTTTGTTTTTTTGTTTTTAATAGATTCTTCTTACTCAAAATGATTTATTAAGGAATTCATCACCGAGAGTGATTTGTTTGGATACCATGTAGAAAGTTGAATTACAATTGTATAGAGAGTACTGGTAGGAACACAATACATATGTACAACATACTTGTCCCTTACCTTTTAGATGAAATGCAGAGATTTATGGATGGTCTGCTTACTCGAAGTTCATAAACATTGTTTAAGTGAAGAATTTGCGACTTTACATAAGATGAATGAAATTATTGTATTACAAATAATGCTAGACAAGATGAATTTCACGGATGGTTTTTCCCAAATTCTCTCTTTCTCTGTCTCACTTTCACCTACAATTTTCTTTTTCATTAGAGGAAAAGGAAAGCGGACCATGGAGCCGCAAAGGCAATTGCAACTTCCATGCATACCAAAGATTTAGTTGTCACTACATCACAAGTTACCCGATGCCTCACGACTCCTCTTAAGGTTCTTAGAATTACTTGCTTGTCTAGAATCTCCTTTTCCAATTATCAAAAATTAGGCCACCCTTCCCACTATAGCTTTCGTCAGCATTGACATTCAGTTAGATCTTTCTTTTTGGATGCTCGAATCTTTTGATGCACGGCAATATATGATAAGGGGAAAGGGAGAGAATGTGTTAGTGCTTGAGAACGACAACATAAACAGTCTGGTTAAGAATAGTAAACATGGTGGAGGTGGACTACCCCACTTTGGATAATTGATTGAATCCTTCCATAAGACATTATAGTTCTTCTAAGACCATAACTTTTGTGCCACAATTCTGATATAGTTAATTATATAAATGGCTGTCTGCCACTTTCACATAAACTGATCACTTTTTCTCTGCCAATCACACTCAAAGTTGTGCCACAAAAGTTGTCCATGGACTTTCTGCATCCCAAAAGCTAAAATTTGGCTTCTGTGTCTAGCTCTAGGCACAAAGTAAATGAACCATTCACTTGGCATAGAAAGATCTGACCAGGCCTGGCTTGCAGACACGCACAGAACATGAGCATCTATGATGAACAAATTATGTTAGCAGTATTTTGAATGACTAAAATGGCAGATCAGAATCTAAGGCATCAGAATCAAAGTCAAAATGGGGTGAAAAGTATTGATAAGATTTGATCTCTGGCCTTTCCTTTCTTTGTATCATTTGTGTTTTATGAAAAATATGATTTGAACATTTCATGTGCTAATGTAATTTGTTCAAGCTAAAATTGATGCCGCTACTCAGTAAAAATTAAATTTCTATGGACATTTAAAAAGAAAAAGGGGGGCGGGGGATGATCTAGCTATCCAAACTCTAAGATTATTATGCACATGTACAACGAATCTAGTAACCATCACAAAATAACCATGCCATGCCTCTACCTTCAGAGTGGAAGGAACATTTGCAGTAGGCATAATGTAATCAACTACATGATGAACACTGCGCCAGTTCCTCAAGGAGGGTGACAACATCATCTGATGATCCAAGAAGATATCGTGCATTTGATCGCTTTCGTCCAACAGCACAAGAGAAATAATTGTCACCTTTGAGATCAAGTACTGAAGAACCCTCATATAGTGATGTTTTATCTTGCAATATAGGTTCTGGTGCAGTCCCACTTCCATGATTGGCTGCTTTCTTTTCTAAAGCAGACAAGGAACGTTGTTTCCTTAGGCGAGCTGCTTTAGACCCACTTTTACTGGCTGAAGTTTTTGGCGTGACAAGATTGGCTACCATGGCTTTCAATGCAGGTGGTGATTCAGAAGGAAGCTCTGGCTCAAAAAATGTATAGACATCTTCATCCTGAAGCATCAAAAGCAGATGCAATACTTAGTATTTCCATCATTCGCATCTGATTACAAAGAAACATGTTTCAGTGTATCAGGTTCCTTATCCTAGAATTATCTTGAAAAACTATGGAAAAACTATGGAAGCTTTAAAAATAAATCTAGCATGGTGAGAAAGGTTTAATAACTGAGGATTAGCCACCGGTGTTTTTAAAAGAGAACAGTGTACAAAATAAGAAATGCTCGAAATTAATAATTATGTTTTTTAGAATGTAGAATAGTAGATACAACGATTAAACCTTACAAATATAGTCTCCTCAACAAGTTATGAGAGTCAAAGCTACTAGTATAATAGGACGTCTCAATCTTTTTTCTTTTTTTTTTTCATTGTAAGACAGATGTCTCAAGTTACCATACACCAATCCATTCTGTATAAGCATCTTGCACAAACTGTATACTTTAAGGCTCTTCACCCAACAAGAAATTTGCTTACATTTTCCTCATTGTCAGAGGAAGAGAATCCAGCTCCTACAGTTGACAAGATTATGAATATTGGCACAACAATCCATATCATTTAAAATTTGATTAAGGACTCTATTGTTCATAAATCATGGTTTTCGGTTTAAGAGGTATATGCAACTCCAGCACCCATGCAGGATTGAACTCATGACCTCACTCTAACCCATGCTTCTTTTTTGATGATAAGTTCACACTTGAAGCCAGGCTTATGACAAGAATAAGCCATTTAGTTCAAAAACCGTTGGCTCCTCTAGAATACACTCCATAACCCATATGTTTTACTTCATATTTTAAATCAGTATTCTATGTGAAAACATAGCAATGGAGTGTAAGTTGGGATGACAAAAATAATTGTTTTGTACGCTTACTAACAGTTTGTAACTGCTTCTTATACATAAAGGTCGAAGTAGAAATAAATATTGTGAATAAAAATTCAGCAAAGATACAACTGCTCTGTCTTCAAATCAAAACATTCATATATAAGAATACTTCTAATGACAGGAATGCTCCTCTTAAAATTAAAAAATTAATGAAAACACACCTTTGCTATAAAGTGCCCAATACACAGGACATAATCAATAGGTGACTTCATGCCTTTGTAATGAACTATCTCTCCCAAGATACGATCAATAGCTGCACCCTGTATACACATAAAATCATTGAAAATGAAATATTGACATGTGATTTTTTTTCCTGGTTGCAAATGGAATAACATGTGATATGAAAAGGCACAAAACAGTTATGAAAAGACTCCCAGCTACCTTCGTAACACCAACTGCTCGGACCTCAACAGATCGGCCACCTTGGATGACATCAACAGATGCATTGGAAATTGGACCTGTCCACAGATGCTGCAACATATCCCTTGCTTGAAGCCTTCCAAATTCAATATCTAATGTGGTAGTTACATTTTTACAAAGATTAATCAGCAAATGAACAAAATAACAAACACAGCACAGTCAAAATATCTTAACCAAAAGAAAATATGGGCAAATATATTTTCTGGTACCTGCGTACTTGTAGTTCCATACAAGAGAAGTTTCACGAACCTCAAAATGGGATCGAGGTGTTCTTTCAGTAAAATACTCAAAAACATGCTGAAATCATAAACAAAGCATCAGAAGTCATAGAAGTCAATAAACCTTCATGTAAATAGTACTACTTGTAATTTTCTATTAAAAAATCATGTAATTAATATACAAACCTTAACACTGTCAACCCAATCCATGTGTAAATTTTCTGGCATTGTTGTCATCCATTTGCCTTTGGTAAGACGTAAAAACATCCCATTTTCTGCCGCCAACCACATGTTGTATTCGCCAAAGTTCTGAACAAGAAGTTATTAGTCCTAAAGCATAATTTACATGTGACAGTATTGTTAGAGAATTCAAGAAAAATGAATGTACATCGTCCAAGACAGTTCTGTCACAGCCACTGAGGACAACAATTGTTGTCTTTGGGTCATCACAAAGCTTCTTTAAAGGTTCCTTTATATCTGGGTGCAGTTTAAACTCCAGTTCTTTTATTTGACCATTTCTCCCTAGGGCATCCACTGGTTCAGTTAAAGTAGAATTGAATCCCTGTGATGGGAAAGCACAATGATAAGGAATTTATTATATGTGGTATTGAATAATAAATTATGTAATTGAGTGAAATATGAAGTGAACTGTTAAAACACAGACAGATTGTCCAGTGAAAAAATAATTACCAGAATGAGCAATCGATTATTTGATTTCAAATAACGATGAACGGCAACGTTCGTTGGAAGTAAAGGTGGAACTTGTCTTGTCCTAAGTTGAGCTTCTACAATGGTATCATTGAGTTCACTAAATAAAAAGACAACCACAGAATTAGAAGAAAGCGTGAGAAAGATTTAAGTTGAAAGAAAGAAAAGAAAAGAAAGGTGAAAATGCAACAAAAGAAAAATGGTAGAAATTTTATTCTAGTGAATGAGAAAACAAAACAAACAGTCATGTGTAACCATAAACAGCTTTTTGGAACTTTAAGCAAATTCAACATAGGAAGTGAACAATAAAACTATTTCAGTATCAATGCCATTAGAACCATTACAAACAATGCAACTGCCAATATCTTCTTTGGGAAAGAAGTTTGTTTCAATCATTTCCATTTTTCTATTTATATGCCCCCCCACCTCTCCCACTCTCTCTCTTTGGCTGCCATTTACATGGGTTGTTGTGGCAAAAGGTCATTGTTGTCACTTCATCTATATTTTAACTCCTTCAATGAAAACAAATGAGGCTATGTGGGAGACATTGATATAACTTTCTTCTCTATATCCATGTATCCACTCGCTACAAACCTAGATTCAGGACTAGAAAATGTAAATGACACCACCCTGCCGTTAAACTATTTTATTTTATTTATTATAATATCTTATGCAACAGAAATATACTTAAGCATAACCTATATCCCTTTAGAAATTAGAATTAACTCTTTTCCTATACAGAGGTCTGGTAAGATCATGCAGGTGACATAGAATCCTCCAAGATTGCATGAGATAGGTGAAAAAACATTGAGAAATTAACATCTTGAAAACAATAGTGCACATTTTTCTCATTAGAGGAACATATTAGAGGGGGGGGGGGGGGGGGGGGGGGGGGTAAAGAAAACTGCTCAGGACCTTTTTTATTCCATCAGTAATCATGTAAGAGCTCATTTGTTGCAAATTGAACTTAATTCCTTCCTTGTATGTGTATTACGGAGAGGGTGTAAATGCCAAACAAATAGACAAATACATAAACAGGACTGCAGTTCAAACTCCATGCATAATGAGCGATTTGCAGAACCAAGAATATGATCAACACCTTACAAAGGTTGCAGCCCATTCTTGAGATGTGTGAGTTGTCACATGCTGGAAATTATGCTGGTGCCTTTTTTCTCTTTCATCAGCTGGCATATCCAACGCATATTTAATGGAAGCAGCAACCTCAGTGATGTTCCAAGGGTTTACCAAAATAGCTCCAGCGCCAAGAGACTGTGCTGCACCTGCAAACTAGAAACAAAAAGGAAGATTTGACAAAAGTCCAACTTGATAATATCTCTTAGCCGGACTATTAGCAGACTTAAATTGCATTTACTGAAACAAATCACTAAACTTTTTTTTTTTTAAAGAAATTCCAAAATTCCTTAAATAACTAAAAAGTCATTCTCCTACTCACACCCTGCATAAAATTCCAAAACAATGAAGCAGTACAGCAAATCAGCTGCAACCACTTAACTATAAAACAGTCTTATAGAAAGCTGCTTGCCTTTGGTGAATTAAAATCTCTCATTCACCATGTTTCTCAATTACTACTAATTCTTCCAAAAAAGTATATAGCAAAATTACTCATGGTAATGTTTTCTGATGATAAGAATACCAGAAACAGGTTTCCAAAAGATTATATCCTTGAAAAATGTCCACCAAAGTACTCAAGGAAAGTTCATCAAGTCTCAGGATTCCACTGAACAGATCAAAGTCCATTGATATTCTGGGATAGAAAATTTTGAATTTGTCTTCATTCCTTTATTAATTGATATTTCAAATCAATTGAAAGTCAATGAGAAGATATTTTACGTTACACCATTTCAATGATACAAGTTTCATAGGATTAACATTTTAAGTACCTATTTATTTGAGTGGGAAAATCTCAAATTCCAGAGTAAAATTTGAGGATGAGTATCATTCATGAGGGGTTTGTTGTAGGGCAAAATATAGGGTTTTTTTTTTTTTTTTTTTTTTTTTGGGCAGCTTCCCGAATTTTATGATTTAGAGTTTTATTTCCTTGATTTTAGGTTTTTTTTATTAAAAAAAAAAAAATCCAAACCAAATAAAAATCCTATTATTATAATGTATCAACTCAAAATCTATTTAGGAGCATTTTCAATTTGAAAATAAGTTTCTTGGACCCATTGAATAAGCCTAAAACCTCTAAATTGGAAAATAACAATTCAAATTTCAATAAAGTTGATTTTCTCTCATTTGGTGGATTCCAAAGTTTTTACTCGTGGAGTACAAAGTTTATTTTACATATCAAAAAAATAAGTTTTTACTTGCGGAATCAATGAGTCCCTAAAGTATTTAAGGGTTTGCACCTAGCTAGAAAAAAAATCTAACCCTATCACATTTCCATTCTCCATCAATTTCTAATTAAAATTCAAACATAATTTTTTAAAAATAAATAATTTGGATCCTAACAGTGATTACAACAAGCTTTAAGCCTCAAATACATCTTTAAGCTTACAACAAATGTAGTCAAAGGAAAAGGTAACCTTAAGGCGCCCCAAGTCATTGTATTTGCCCAAGTGAAGCCAGGCACCAAGTTCTAAATATAGTTATTATGCATATAATGAATCTGAATCATATGTATTTTTGATAAGTAAATCTAAATCATATGTATTTAATGCTGATGCCTAATGCTTATTAGAAAAATTCAAACTGATAGGAGGCTGTATTAATTAATCTAATAATAAACTTTACAACAAGCTTATATAAACAACTTCAGAAAAAAATTCGAATCTATAAGATTATATGTTGAAATTTTTTATTAAAAAAAAATCAATTTCTAAATTGATGAAGAAAGAGAGTGAGACGGAGGGAAAGAGCTTAAAGCAAGAAAAAGAGACATCTACTAACTTGAATTGAAGTACAAAACTACTCTTTTTTTTCAAATCACAAAATCACCCTCAGTTTTTTTATATTAAATTTCATTAAAGCTCTTGCCTCAAGTGCCTTAAAATTTGTTTGAGGCACTCAAGCACTTGCCTAGGATCTAAAGGCAAGTGCTTGCCTTAGAAAACTATACTTTATCTCAGGGCTTCAGAGGCACCATAGTGGAGACTCACCATGCCCAAGTGCGTAGATGAGTACCCAGATTGCCTTTGACTACACCACTTACAACTAGTTCATCAACAACTAAAAGAAACCTTTTATAGATGTTAACTTCCTTCATCATCCTCATTCTATTATGTTTTATCATGGTCTCTAGCCAAAGTGCTACTTTTTTTCTTTTTTTTTACTAAGGACAAAGTTTAGCTCCAAACTGGTTTGGGGCTATCTTTCCCAACCCACTATGTGACAATTTATAAGACCATCTATGTGTATTATTTAAACAAGTCACATGACTCATTAAAAAAGCCATGTGACTAAAACTATACACTGATGGTCTCTTCAATTGCCACATTATGGGATGGAGGAAGATAGCTTCAAACAAGTTTGGAGCTAGAGTTTTTCCTTTTACTTATAGCCAAAACTTCTATGCTTGCAGCATATCACTTGATAATAGCCACACTTTGGTACCAACGTAACCAACCAACCAATAATCATACATAAAACCAAGTAATTGGAAAGCTTACCTCACTTAGAATTAGAACGCCTTTCTTGGAAGCTTGGCAGGCAACAAACTCATAGCTGACGAGATTCATCCCATCCCTTAAAGATGTAACAAGTGCTACATCTACACAAAAAGAAGTGAAGAAAAAACGTTTTAAGTGCAAACTTCCAACTAAACACAGCCTTTCATTCATACAACAGCGAAGAGGATTGGTTGATTTCATCTCCCTATTGATGGCTATCCTGTTGGATTTTGGTTAACCATAATGGCTGAATGCATCCCAACATGTAACAAATGTTGCTAAAATTTGGGGAGGGCAATGAGCATGTCGTGCATTTACCATTTTAGAAAGCTGATACCAACACTTTATTCAGTAAATGAAAACAATTTTAAAACATTGTTCATAGTGACAGTAACATCTCCTTTACAATTATCATTTGATTAATGTGCTCACAGTACTCCATTGGTATGCCAAAAAAAAAAAAATCTATATTACCAATTTCCAGAAAATTGTCTTAATTTATTAAGGACAAGCAAAGGAACATGCTACTCAAAATACGGAGAGCAGAACACACAAAGGAATTAAGCAACAAGAACCAAAAAAATAATAATAAAGAACACAGGCTTGCCAGAAGATTTTATTGCAAAGTTAACTGGCACAAGAACACCAGAAACAATATGGATTAGGAATTTTAGTGGTCTAATTTGTGTCCTCTTGCTATTTCAACACCTCAGCCATGTTAAATAGGGGATACAAGAGGTCAACTAATTGTCACCAAAGTTGAACTTAAGGCAAATGATTAAGAAATAAAGACAATAGAATTATGACTAATTGTTACGGCACAAAAATGAGTACCAGTAACAGCATATAGTGCACATAACGCGTGAAAGTCAAGAGATCGATCCTGTAAATAAAGAAGAGAATGCTTTAGATATCTTCACATTATCAGTCAACAAGAATAGTTGCAAGGGGAAACGTTTAGTAAAAATGTACCTAAAAGACTTATTGAGGTATAATAAGAATAAAAAATTGAAGCAAGAAAGACCATCAATGTGATGATATTCACCTAATATTCAGCTTCTGCATTATCCATATGTGCCAATTTCCCACAACTAAGAATAATAATAGCTACAATTCTCAAAAGTGGTTCATTTTTGTTTAGGTAAGTATCAAAAGTGATCTCATATTAGATGAAATTTATATATAACTTTCTTTCTAAAACAAAGCAGTGCAACTGTGCCTTACACCCAATCCCAGAAAAAAAAAAAAAAAAAAAAAAAAAACAAAAGAAAGAAATGAGCCCAACCAAAATAATTTGAAATTCTGAGGTGATTACCAATGTCTAAGCATTCAAATAAATATTTATGTTGCAATAACAGCACATTCTGACTGCTGATTAGTATAAATATTTCATTATGTCTTAAACTAGTAAATTTCCATCTAAAAGGCCTTAATAAATTATAGACAATAACAAAATGTATAGATGATGTGAACCCTTGCTAACCATTCAAGGAAGTTATTGTTTAATTCTATGTATATCATTTTATAATTAACTGGATTGAAATAAAAGTTGATAAGGTAAAGACAAACCAGATGATGTATTGGAACTGCAGTCAGAGTTCCAAATCTTCCATTAATGCGTCCAACAATCTCATGAACCTGGCTTGTAAGCTTTTGATCTATCAAAGAAACAAGTACGCTGTATTGATAGTGGTTTCTCTAAGATTAAAATAAGATTTTGGAAGTTTATTAAAATAACCACAAACAAAGGCATGCATGACCAGGGCCGGCCCTAGGCCTAGGCCACTTAGGCCACCGCCTAGGGCCCCCTACTAGAGGAAGACCCCAAATTTTGGCAAATTTTGAGGTTAAAATTGATATATTTATTAAAAAAAATATATATAGTTTTATAATTTTCCTCTACTTTTAAGAAGTCCCAAAGTATTGAGTAATGCTAAAGATAATACAACTTTAAATACATTGGTCTTACAAATAGAGTAATGCTATAGTTTTATAAACTATTTTACAACATATTTACAAACTGTTGTTGTGGCCAAATTCTTACTGGTTCTCATTAGGGCCCACCGATAACATCACTTTTTTATTTATCTAAAATCATTCACCACATTATCAGTTTGTAAAAGTTTTTGTAAAAGAATTTATATCTCTAGCATTTTCCCTTACAAATATATGTGTCACTAATTTTAAGAAATAATTCAGATAGGAAAATGCTAGAAATATCATTAATTTTACTTGAAATTTTTACAAATTAACGTGACAATTAATATAATACGTGGACATCAATAACCTATAAATGCAATTTTGAATTATTTTTTGTGATTAATGATACATTTTTGTAAGCCTCGTGTTGTAAAATTTATAATATCTCTAATATCATTCATTCAAATACTTGTTTATTATCTTCTTGAAGTGTCACTAATCACATTCATTTCTACATCATTTTGAAAGTTTTTTTAGTAAAATTTGTTATAGCTTTAGCATTTTTCCCAAAAAAAAAAAAAGCATATTACAAAATAAAAGGAATAGAATTTTGTTATAAAAAAATTATGATATTAAATACTGGTTAAATATTATTTAAGTGATAACAAAAAGGCTCCATTTAAATATATTGCCTTAGGCCTCCAAATTTGTTGGGCCGCCCCTGTGCATGACACTGTTGTAGGGCAAGGCGAACCAAGAAAAAATGAACATTGATGATGATAACATAATCAACCAGCCACCCAAAACAGTCTCATGTAACTACAATATAATTGTCAACAATGAATCTTAATTGACCAATTTAAAGCATATAGGTAGCACTAAAGAGTGTCACATGAAAAGAAGGGGGAAGGGGGACTGGGGACTGGGGAACAAAAAATAAAAAGTCGTAGATTCTTAATCAAGATATTTTTATACAAGTAACAAAGATCTTTTCTTTTGCTACACAAGAGTCGCAATTCAGCTAGTTTGCTATAAAGCTGGACGGTTTTAGAAATCTTTGGATGTGGTTACAGAGTGGAGGTATAGATAGGGTTAAATGGTAAGATAGGATTCATGCATAGCAAAACTCAAGTATCTTTCCAATGATACGAATGTAAATGGAGCAAATATAAGAAGGAACATACACTCAGGAACATCTGTCCTTGTTGGCACAGCAATCTGTAGCAAAACTACTTTATCACGCCACTGTGGGTTTTCTTCAAGGAACTTTTCAAATGCCAATATCTTTTGTGGAATTCCCTTTATCATATCAAGACGATCAACCCCCAACATTACCTGCCCATAGAAGAACAATAACAAAAGGAAATTTAAAACAAAACAAACAGATAGTAGCAAGTCCGTCAAACAAGACTAAGAATTCCAGAATGAAGACATTGACTCATATATAAGCAAGAACATATTCACTAGGACCATGTGTGGACAACCAGCACATAACACCACCACCCAACCCAATAGTCAAACAGAAACATCTTGATAATAAAACATATTGAGGAAGACAATGATTTCAGAATTGGAATCATTCATTTAAATATAAGAGACAGAAAGAATTACTCAAAAGAAGAGATCTAAAAAATTCAACAGATATCTTATGATGAGGACTTCTTGTTTGTTATAATAAAGAAAAAGAGGCTAAATTTTGGAAGAATAGCCAAAAATCCAAATTGTATCCAATGCCCACAATTTTATATAGTGACAATATATGCATAATTTGACCATCTTTTCACAAACAATAATACTCGGTTTTATATTTTAATGAGCAATTTTAGAAGAACCTTTTCAAATTCAAGACCTACAAATATGGTGGTGCTTCAAATGGAACAAGTAGCTCTTACCTTTCGGCCAGCAAATCTTTGTTTCAGTTCTTTCATGTGTTCCTGAACTGGAGAGAGGTCAATAGCTCGAACAAATCGTTCAGAATCTATCCCAATAGGAAACTGTCGTTCCAAGCTCCCAAGAAAACAAAATATAGGCATCATGAGGAAGAATTTAGGGAGGATTCCATATTGATAATATAATCACTGCTGACAAACCCATGAAATACAAAAAATAAAACTGCAGATTCAAATAAAACAATGAAAGAAAGAGAAAATCAGCTAATTTGTACCGCAGCTACACGAGTAAGCTTTCCTTGATCCTCTACTCCTTCAGGCGTACCCTCAAGCCCAAGAATACGAGTACATGCACTTACAAAATGCCTTGCATAATCATATGTGTGGAAACTGGAAAGTAAAAGATCCACAAATTGATATGTTAGTGGTGTTGAACTATATATAAAGCTGATTTAGACAGACAACATGAAAGTTGTTCAATGAATTGTAATTGAAATTACTAGATAAGCATCAGAAAAGAGGCCTGATGATGGATTTATTCATTCTTTTTGGTTACAGGCTGCTAATGGCAGGATTAAAGCACCAAAAGGGGGTATATGGAAATGGCCCCAAAATACTCTAATCTCTAGGGAGAAACAGGAAATTTACTTTACACATTGAGGACAGATATTAAATTCTTTTCAATAAGAGTGTATTTGATATAACTGGGTGACATTGCAAGCCTCATTTTGTTTAACAATGTCGGACCATGAGTTGTGCCACTTCACCTCAAAACCAATTGGAAATGAGAAAGACACACTCAAATTTTTTATGGAATTCAACATCATGGCCCGCAGACCCATTTTTAGAGCGGTTGTAGGGAGTCAAATTGTGGTCCCCCCAACAGTCCCTCCCTCACAATGACACTCTTGTGACTTGAGCCATGACCTTGGCTCTGATACCATTTGTCGGACCGTGAGCTGTATTACTCCACCTCAATACCAATTGGTGATGAGCAAAACACACTCAAATCTTTTATAGAATTCGACATTGTGCCCTATGGACCTATTTATTTTAGAGCTGTTGTAAGGAGTTGAATTGTGGTCCCCCTAACAAACAAAAACTCTTTCTTTTTCCTCTCACTTTTAACTTTCTAGAAATCCTAGATTTTCCAATGGTGTAAACTTTACAGTTAACTCCATCTTATCGAATGCTTCCTAAGGGAAGATTTAATAATTCCATATTCCACAGAACTAGAATATTCTGTTAACATGATGTAACTACGTTAGATTATGGAGGACATTAATAAGGAAAATGAGGCTAGGTGTGGAGGGTCCCAAAAAAAGAAATCCTTTAATTAGGATCAGGGCATGTAGTCAACTCCTTAAGAGTACATTTGCTTGCTTCTTTTTAAGTTATTTTCCTAAAGTCCTGACCAAAGCTCCCAAGAGCAGGCTACTGTATTTCAGTTGCAGTTGCAGAGTGTTCAGAAAGTTTCCAATTGGTTTAATTAACATGGTCTACATCATTGTTATGAAGCAGACAAATAGAGTCAATATTCTCATTTAATTGCACAGTTCCTTTCCTAGGAGCAACACTCATCAATCAGCCTGTTTTACATGTAAAGCCTTGCCTTCTGTGCAGCCAGTCCCAAGCCCAAAAGAGGAGTTGTAAGAGATACAAATTCACAGTAAAACCCTCAGTCAAACATTGTGCACGAATTGAAATATTCACATAATGAAAGGGGAAAAAATTGAGCAGCTGAACCCTAATAAGCAACATATAGTTACTAATGCGTATCAGTTTTATTCCCTCAAAAAAAAAAAAAAAAAAAAAAAAAAAGGAGTATCAATTTTAACAGGACATCTCACAAATATATGTTTAGACAAGTTCAAAACATGACACTTTGCACCCTACCCCAACAATGTGCTGATGACGAACCAGCTACTATTAGCACAACTAGATAGAAATCAGTCCGTCTATACAAGTTCTTACAGGTTACAACCAAAGAATGCCTGCTCTACCCTGTGATTACTATGAAAATCCAGTTGCAGGCATCTATTTTCTTTGCTGCTTACATTCATGTAAGTTATAGCACTTATTTCCAATTTCATTTGTTTTAGAAATACCTGAAGCTTTGCTTCTTGGCAGGCTAGACTTCTTTCAGACCAATATGATTTCCCAGGTATGCTTGCCCTGTTCTAAAACTGAAGCTACTTTTTTCTCTTTCACTACAGCAAACCCACAAACTTTTTCCCAAATACATGCTTTCCGAATCCAATAATATTTTAATAAACATGTATAATACGTTGCCATATGATAAGTTAATCTTCCCACACTGTAAACCCCAGGCATCTTTGTTGGAAAGTAGGATTGCAACCTTTATATCTTTAAATGTGTTGCTAACAAAGTTGCAGGATTTCCTATAGCGAGTGATTCAAGTTGAGGGAACAAAAAGAGGTAGGTGAAGGCCTAAAATTTGATTGATCAATTACAAAGTGAATCCACATTAGGTTGTTAAGAAGCAACATATTTATAAAATTAGCGTACCTTAAATGAGAGTGCTAAGATGAATAAGTGGAAATACAAGAAAAGATAGGATTAGAAATGAGGAAATTCTATTAAGATAATGGGAGCCCTTATTTGATGAAAAAAATGAGGAAGAGTCACTTGAGATGGTTTGGTCATCTTTAGATGAGAGTGAATAATGCACTAGTGAAAACGTGGTGAGTTGATTCAAATTGGGGAAATGAGAAAAGGTAGAGGAATACCAAAAATAACATTAATATAATAATAGCTAAAAAGGACACGTCAATTAAGAAAGTAACAGAGAATATGGCTTTAGATAGAATAGAATGGTGGAAAAGAATACATGTGGCCGAATTTGACTAGTTTGTTGAGGATTCATAGCCAATCTAAACTTTTTTGGGACTAATGCTTGGCTATTGTACTTATCAAAAAATCTACAAGATCTATAAACATTAAACACTTTGCATTTGTCGGTTGTTCAAATATTATTGAATATAAATTTCCAAATGTTATGTATCAGCCAATATTGTTAAATTACTGACTATCCCAAAAGTTTAAGTCATTGGGATATGATAACTTTAATCATTTAACCTCATACTTCTAACACTCCCCTTCATGTGTGGGCTTAAACTCTCTTTTAACAGGTGAGGCCCAACACACGGGATTTTAAATGGGAAGTAGAGTGGAGGAGACAGGGATTAAACTTAGGACCTTCTACTATGATACTATGTTAAATTACCGATTGTCCTAAGAGTTTAAGATATTGGGATGTGGGATATTTAATCATTTAGCCACATACTTCTAACAAATATAATATGTTGGCATCAAAAACGATCCTATAGCAGTCAATCATTTAAAATTATAGTATTACTAACATAAAAAATAAATAAATAAATAAAAGAGGATAGAGCATATAAACCAAGACCCAAACATAAGCGTACGAGATGTAGGATGTTTGATGTTTCTCATCCAAATGCACTAATTTTTTACATGTAACCAAGAAGAAGGTGAATACAATTTTTAAGCCCCTTGGGAAACATCAACCAAGGCAGAGGTCAGAAACATGACCAGACTTTACCACCAACCAAAGTCTACCACTAAATTCGGATGACATTTGAAAGCCTTCCTAGACATGAGAACTATGAGTGACATACAAATAGCAGTCTAATCCTATGAAGCATGATGAAGCAAAAAACTAGACATGTCCAAATAATATGCTGCAAAATTAATAGCTTACCCAACTAAATCAGCAGCAATGACAGATCTTAACAGCTCTGATCGAGAAGGAAGGGTCCTATGTATTTCAGAGGAGGGAAATGGAGTATGCAGAAACCAACCAACTTTCATTTTGCTGTTATATTCTTTTAGACATTTTGGAAGAAACATAAGGTGGTAATCATGGCACCAAACAACATCTCCCTCCTCATAATGTTGGTTTACCACATCAGCAAACATTTGGTTTGCCTTCTTATATGCATCAAATTGAGATTGGAAACTACGGGTGGTTGCAAGGCGGTCTTCCTGTGGTAGCGAAAGATAATGAAAGAGAGGCCACAAGATGTTGTTACAATATCCATTGTAATATTGATGAACAATCTCTTCATCGAGAAATACGGGGATGCATCTCTGCAGTAAATAAAGAAATGTTAGGAGGAGAGAGCACTCTACATTATTTGCTTATGTATTTTTTTTTTTTTGGCAAAACTTAGACATCTGAAACCAATGATGTGATTCGGGATTATAGATGACATTTGTTTCAGTTTTTTTGTGTTTTGGCAACTTCAAGTTCTAATCAAGATTTTCAAACCTTTTCAGCTAAAGCTTTAGTAAGTGCTCTTTGTCCAACATCATCAGGTACATTTACACCCGCCCAACCAATCCATCTAGCGTCAAACTCCTTCACGCCTTCAAAAGAATTACAAGGCTTTATTTAGCCTTCACTTATGTGAAAAAGGAGAATAAAAAATAAAACACACACACACACACAAATAAACAGTAAGTGAAGGGCAAAATATAATATCCCTCAGCAAGATTGAAAAAAGTAAAAAGAAAATAGTACATGTATTGCACAGCCATTTTTTTAAAATTTCAAATATAAGATGCAGACAGAATAATAGGGGATAACACAAAGTTTGAAATCGATCACTAACCTAAAAGTGCAGTGACTAGGCCCCCCACACTCATCTCAAGTTGCCATGAGTCCTCGCCCTTTCTAGTAGCAGAGACCGGCAACCTATTGGCTACCACCAACAAACGTTGTTTAGCAGGCCGCCCATCTTGCCATTGACATCCATCAGCAAAAGCTCTATCAAATGCATACGCGTCATAGAAATCTTCCTCCTTAGGTACAGCCCAAATGTCACCCTCCGCTAAACGCGAATCATTCAACAGCTCTGCCTCCTTGTTACCATCTCTTGGCTCGTCACTCTGCTGGAAACACCGGCTAGATTTCCTTAGCTCCCTTTCTCTCAGAAGCCTTTCTACTCTACTTGTTTTTGGTGTCATGGGACTGCCATTATTATACTTGTTTACTGGCATTCGTTTAGTCTGCAACATAACCTGCAATTTTTGCACGGTTTTAAGGTCATGCCTACAAGCATACACGTTCACTCATTTAAATGTTAGATTGTCTCCAATGCTACAAACCAAATTGTCCCTACTTATCCACTCAAATTTTGTGTTCTACTTCAAAATTCAAATCTATAAACAGTCCTAATGATAAACCTACCACAAACTTTTCCAAGAATGGTCCATACTTATCAAAAAAAAAATCATACTGTGCACTAACCTATCAACTGAGTAAAAAAACATTTCACAGCAAGAACAAACTGTAATAAAATTCTAATATACTAAAGAGTTTTATAAGAGTACAAGAAATGACAGAGAACTTATATCAAGCTTGACAATGATTGTAAATATCTGGGTTTTTTTTTTTTTTTCCAAAACTGCCAATCTTTAAGAAATAAAAAAAAAAAGGTTAAACAATAATAAATTTAAAATTAACATTAAAAAAAAAAATAAACCCATCAATGGAAAATCAAAATGAGGATTGGTTACAATCTTTAGAAACCCAAAAAAGAGAGAAAAAGAACACCACCACAAAAATCAAAGACAAAATACAACATAATAAAATTTAAATTTAAAAAAAAAAAAAAAAAAAACAAACCCCATTATTCACAATGGGGTGCACACATAAATTAACAAGAATGACCACAAGAATAAAGTTAAAGAAACTTAAAAAAGAAAAAGAAAAGGAAAGAAACCCAAAAGGGTTCTTTGTGAGTCTCACCAGGTTGTTTTGCGCAATGCTGATCTCCTGAGAAGAATCCGTAACGTTCATGACCAAAATGTGACACTGACCTCACCTCCCCTCACCACACCGAAAAGCTTTTGCTCTTTTTCTTCTTTGTATGCAAGAGCCTGAGCCTCTTTATATATATTGAAAGCTGAAAGGCTGATGAGCCCATATGGTGACGAGAGGAAGCAACTTGCCCAACCGATATTTTAGCCTGTGGCTGTGGTCACGAAAGTTTTCAAAAATTTTAAAATTAAAAAAAGAAAGAAAAAATCTCTCTATTCAGAATCAAACAATTTTCTGGTTATGATGAATGATGATTATTATTTTCAAACATAAAAAATGGAAACTATAAACCAAAAATGAGAAACAATTTAATAGCCCAGAAAAGAGAGGGATTTCCAAATTTATAATAAGAACCGATATTGGTATACGGTATATATATACTAACTCAGCTTTTGGTTTTTGGGTGGACACTGCACAAAGCTATATATATATATATATATATATATAAATTTTCTTTTGGCCATGCAGTTGACACCGAATTGTGTCATTCAGAAATTTGTTAGCTTCTTTATGTATATATATAGGTGCAAACCAGGGGTACTGTACAAAGTTCCAACATTGCCCACATGGAGACCCCACTAAAGATATTATCTATAGTATCTATCTTTCCGTATGGCATATTCATATGTTTCTTTTATAGCCCCTATAGAATCTGGATTTTTTTTTTTTTTTTTTTTTTTTTTTTGGGTTGGTGACCTTGCTATTGGTTCATTGTCATTGATGTGAGTTAAATATCTGTTCCAAATAAAATCTTATCACCCATTGACCAATAGCTATGTGAAAACAACATTTTTAAAATGATATGTCTGCATAATTTTAACCCTTAACGGCTTAACCATCCATATTGGGATAACCACTTTGTCTTTGTCTATAATAATTATATAGAATTCATTGAATTGTACTATATACTTTATTCATTTTGATATTCATTTTTGTGATACTTACTTTTTTTTTTTTTTTTTTTTGTATATTGTATGTACCACACTTACTTAATCTTAATCATTCACCTATTATTATAAAAATATATATTAAATAATGCAATATAATAAGTATGTTGTGTACATAACAAAATGTACACCATAGAATTATCTGTATTTTCTTATCGTATAGATAAGATCAAGAATTAAATTATTAAAACAATGAGATATATGGGATATGTATAATTTTCTCTTATTTGCTCCTCCCCTCACAAAATGGAAAAGAAATCTTTTTTTAAATTATATTTTATTTATAAATGTATGTAATTTTTTAAAGTCTCGTTCCTCTTACGCATGACTATACTTTGTCAATTTTCGATAAATAAACAAATAATCTCTTAATACCCCCCCCCCCCCCAACCCAACCTCGTTTTTTTTGGCCTTTTAAGCTTATTTTGGTGGGTCCCATATCTAAAGAAAAATCATTCCTTATTTTCTTTCTATAGTAATTTTTAACAAACATGTAATCATTAAAGTAAATCTAAACGCACTTTTAAATAAATAAGACAATTCTGATAAACCAAATAAAATATAAAAGATAATGACAAAGAAGAGAATAGAACATTCATTTTATGTGATCATTCGAATTTATGCATATTCAATGCCATGTCATCCGTACTAATTTATTTTTGTTTTGTAAAAAATGAAGTTTGTAGTTGTGAACGTGCATGTAGACATAACGGTTTTGTTTATTAATGTCACTCTTTATATGTTGGAATGCACATACAATGCGGGCACTTCATTGGTTGGCTCGGGTCAGGATCCTCTAGAGTTCTTATTAGGGTAACTCCATCATAGAAATCCTAATTAAAATCTTATCCAACCATTCAAAATCAGTGAATTATAATTTCAAGTCATCAATATTTAAACAAATGTCAAGTATCATTATTTTGGTATCTATGTAAACTATTGATGATATGACAAAATCCAATCCCCTTATTCCAAAATGGATAATTTGCTTATGGGGATACTTGAGTGGTAGATTTATAGGTTTAAGACGTGATGCATACTCATGAGATGTCTTAACTTCAATCTACCGTAGAATCAGTCCATTAGATTTCTGAGGTATCTCTTGGATAAAGGGTGGAATAGCTTAGCCCAAGGCTATGACACCACTTTCGTGTGTATATATAAATAAATGGACAGCTAAGATTGTTGCTCAATTGCATTATTTGGTCTAAAGAAAACTAAGGTTTAAATCTCCACCTTCCATTTTTATAACAACTTAAAAAAAAAAAAAAAGTATCACAATCCAAAAATAAATATTTTGCAATGCATGTAATGCTATTTTGCAATATTAAAGAAATATGATTCTGTCTCTCAAAAAATATATATACGAAAGATGGGATCGCTTGAAATATTATTTTTCCCAACATTAGAAATGTACGAAAGTACGGCCTTCCATTTTAGGCTTAATGACTAAAATTGTTACCAGGAAATTAGTTAGAGTACTGTATTACACATTCTATCACCAAAATCATTGGGTCTCTGAGAAGAGCACTCAGTGCTTCTACAATAGAAAAATAACCATGTTTTTGCTAACTAAGTCCAAAATTCATTCACATCTTAGACTATATAAAGTTGTGTAAAAATATATGATTGTTACAGTAATTGTGTAAATGTACACTAACAGCAGGGGCGGCGCCACCTTAAGGCCACGGTGGTCCCAGGACCACCCTGATCTGAAATTTTATATATATATATATATATATATATATAATAATTTAAAAAATTTTATTTGTCTACCCTTCAAAAAAAATTTGAGAACACCCTCAGTTTTTTTTATGCCAATAAAATTAAATTTTACTTCATAATTTGTTCTATATCCAGTGAATGAATGATTGCTTGGTTGTGTACATTGAGAGAGATGTAGCTTGTAGCATTGATAATGAGATTATCATGCACCGATTTCAAAATATGAAAACTCGTAGAAGGCAATTGTAAACTTTATGTATTTGCATTTTTTTTTATTGTTGTTGTTGTCAATATATGAATTTTTTTATTTATTAGAATGTATAATTTATACTTCTTAAGGAATACCCTGAGAAAAATTCTTAAAACCACCACTAACTAACACTATCGTTTTTGCATTTAGTTTTTTATACTTTCTTTACGTATCTTGAGAATGAAAAAAGATAGTGGATGGAGGATTTTGTTTGTAAAGAAAGAGAAACAATTTTAAAAAATCAAGAAAATTTTATATTTTAATAAAATATAGTGTAAAATAATAGATAATCTGATATGAGGTTATTTTAAAAAATGAGTATGTAAAATAAAAATAAGTAAGTTTTTATACTAAAATATATAAATTTTTTTGCACGAACTGATACAAATGCTCTAACAATATATAACTATTCACGATGCACTCTGCTCACGTCGCAGCTGTTCACAGTTATCACAACCCCCCAACGGCGAGGCATGCAGTTCAAACCCGTTGCACCACCAATAGTAACAGTTCGTAGCGGAGTTAGAGTCAACAGATTCAGTTAGACATAAAGCCTCAGCAATATTCAATTATAAATTAGTTAGAATAGTTGCATGCAGTCTTTTTGTGCATGCGTTACACAGATTACTCAATGAAAAGTCTATTCTACGATCGAGTTTCTCTCTTTCTTCTTCTTTCTCTTTCTCTTAACATAGATTACTCAATTTCTTTCACTCTTCCTCGACTTGTCCTTCTGTCAAACAGCTTCACTGCATTCTTTCTCAACCTCTTTTACTTGCAAATTACAATCTCATCCTCTTCTTTTCTATTGTGAAAAATTACTTTAATTAAAAAGAAATGTAAATACTACTATTAGATAAGTAATTAATACATGTATGGTATAAGTAATTAATTAAGTATAGAGTATATTATTTAATAAATTATTGATTGTCTCAAAAACTTGCATTATTAATTTAATAATTTAATTATAATTCTAACACTATTCTAGCTAGCATGTTTATTTTGTGTTGGCATATTATTATTATTATTATTATTATGGTTACATTCACCTTATAAGGATTGTATATCGTGGATTTTTTTTTTTTTTTGGCTTCTTCTAATATTTGGAACAGTTTCAATGTTTGAAAAAAAATCATTTTAATTAACAAGACTATAATATCTTGAGAAATCATGAAAACAAGAATTTAATTGAAATAATTATTTTGGCATTGTATGTGTTATTTGGAAATGTTAAACTGTTAGGTCAGTGGTTAAGCATATTGCATATAACCATGCATGCAAAATTTATGATTTATATATAGTACGTATGGCTAAATGCTAATAAGCACATTATGTACTTCTATTAAATTACCAGCATTTGGAGAAGAAAAAAATATCAGACTGGATGAAGATAATTAACAACTGTAGGCTTTTTAGCTTCATCTTCTGCTTTCTTTATCGCTGAAAATGTAGCTTATCTGCTTTCACGCGTTTTCGGCAATAGAGTATCACGACTTCCATGTGTGAAGGTGACAATTTTTTGTTTTTGTTTTTTAATTGACGTTTAGCTTTACCAACTTGTCTACGTTGTTACAATTTATTTGTGAAAGTGATGGTTATATATTAATAGCTAGTAAAAGATCTTGGGTCATCATTATCACCTTTCCATGTTTATAAAAAATAAATTCATAAAGATGAATGCTTTCTTTACACTACTTTCACAATACTTTCAAAGCAAATTATAAGTGACAAGTTGTTATTGACTATTATTAGTAAACAAAAAAAATTTTAGTAATGGGTTCAACTTCAAATTAGAACTAGTAACACTTAGGATTTATTGCGGTAAGTTCAGTTAGCTCAACTAATAAAGTCTCTGATGGTTGAATAAGAGATCTTGGGTTTAATCTCCGCCTACACCAAAGACTATTTTCACAATACTTTCACAGCAAATTATAAGTGACAAGTTGTTATTAACTGTTATTAGTGAACAAAAAAAATTTTACTAATGGGTTCAACTTCAAATTAGAACTAGTAACACTTAGGATTTATTGCAGTAAGTTCAGTTAGCTCAACTAATAAAGTCTCTGATTGTTGAATAAGAGATCTTGGGTTCAATCTCCGCCTACACCAAAGACCGATTAAGGTCTTAGTCTGATGATAAAAAATTATCATTAGAAGTAGATATCATAAATTGAAACTTTCTAAAAAAAATTTATTACAACAATATTATAAAAATATTATGAACAAAATATTATGAACGTAATATTTTTCAATAATAAAATAGTGCATGAACATGACTTCAGCCCTGATTACTGCTTAGTATTAGATTAGGTACTACCTATCTAAAAAAAGTATGTTTTGTTTTATTATGAGAAGAATAATGCAAAAATAACAAGAAATCTGATCAACCCAAATGATATGAAAGCATGACTTGAGACACACCCACGTGCTAACCATGAAAATCTAGTCCAATCTCAAATGTAAGAAGAATGAAGTCTTGTAAGATAGGACTTAATCTCTATCAAAAAAATCAATTGTGGACAAAGAGGGGTACTTTAGGACTTAAACTCTATCAAAAAAAAAAAAAAAAAAAATCAATTGTGGACAAGGGGTACTTTTCAAACGTTTTCATAGTGAAGGCCATCCAAACTTTCTCCGAGGTAGAGAATTATTTACGATTGAAGACTTCTAGAAAATTGGAAATGAGAAGTTGATAAAATTTAAAGGAAAAAGAAAACTTAGAGATTTTACTGAAAAATGAAGTCTTTATTGAAAATTAGAGATGGTATGAAATTGAGAGAGAGAATTGGATTCTAGTATAGGTCATATATCGGTCAAATCAGTTTCTTACATGGTGAAAATAACTGTGGTGGCTAATTTGTTCCTCAAATATCTCTCACCAAGTATGATACAATATTCCCGCCTACACTGAAAATTGATTCGTGTCTTGATCTAATGATAAAGAATTATCATCAGGAGTAGATGCCATAGGTTAAAAATCTCTAAAAAAAAAAAAGTATTATACAATATGAAAAAAAATGATATTATACCAATCATAACACAACTGCTAAATAAGTTTTTTTTTCTTTTAAAAAAAGGTTATGTCTCTAATTAAGACTGCTCTGCATGATGGTGAGGTAAATCACCTTTACCCATTGAACTGAATAAATTAAATATCATATAATAGTTGAATGGACTAGAATGACACCATTTGATGGATTGTAAGTAGCTGGTTTATCATTAATAAAAATTGTCTACTCTATTACGTGTTTCATTTTATGTTCGGTCAATTATAGTTAATCACATATTATTATTATTTTTCAAATCAAATATATGACATACTAATTTTAGTAGAGTATAAAATGAAACATTAAAAATGAGGAAAGGGGATTTCTATTTGTTTATCATTGTGTTTTAGCCTTGTATAAGCTAGGGTCACAAGCTCTAGATACAGAATAGAACAAAAATCAAAAGAAAACAACTCTCATCCGCTGAGATGCTAACTAGATGAGGTGAGCTTTCCCAGGACCACAAGCTGAATAGGTAATTATATGGAAATTTTATCGACGAAATCAATCACTTTCTTTTACATATGTGTAAAAAATAAGAATACGCGGCACATAAATAGCCAAGAAATTAATTTGCAGTTGGGTTTATGAGACTCTTTTATCCATAAAAAGAGAACATAAATTGACTACTGTGTCTAATTTTTATTTTATTATTGATAAGGGAGGTTTTACAGCACTGATAAACTCGTCCATATTAGGCGAGTGCGACGACCCTAACAAAGTTGTCAGTCTCACCAACACGACTAGAGCGCAAGCGATGATAGGATAAGATCGACGGTCCCATCCTAAAGCTGACGACAACACCTTTTTATTTAATCGACACCCAAATGTGACGACTTGAATATGTAGACAGGGATAAGCAGCTGACGGAACGTGCCAAGCAAGCTGAAGGGAACAATAAAACCTCCGACGAGTCTGACATGGCCTTACTTGGCTCACATTTATAAACATATAAGAAAATATCCTATGCACCACACTCAACCCTAATCAAGAGAGTACTATAAGGAAAGAACTTCGTAAGATACGCAACATAAAGAGGATCTCTCCTACAAGGAAACATCTTCTTAACCAAGGCATGGATGTCAACCCTACATTACTATAAAAACCTTGAGACCCTCACAAACCAAGGTACGCATAATTCATTCTAGCTCTGGCACTCTAGAGTTGTGAAAAAGTTTTCTGACTTAACCTTTGGAAGGTCTTCGGCCGGTACCACACCGATACTCTCCTAGGGTTTTCTTTGTTGTTGTTTCGCAGGTCTTGTTTCGAGCACGTGAGTATAGTGTGGCCTACTGACGATTTTCGGCATCATCAGATCGATATCATCAGTTGGCATCGTCTGTGGGAAAGACTACTTGCGACTTGTAAGCAATACTATCGTTTACCGAACAAAAACTTGCATGGTGCTCACTAGCTCGATGGCAACCACCAATGACGCTCAAGGAGACGAACCACGCACGAATGCCCTCAAGAGACAGGTTCAAACTCTAGCCGCTGAAGGCACCAGCGCTGAGAAAAGAAACTAAAAAGGGCCGGAAGGAAGCAACGTCCCAAGCAGACCAAAACAACAAAACACCAGCCGGCCATCCATCACCGATACGGTTCCACCTCACATAGTCGCCGAGATGCAAATGATGAGGGAACGGATGGATTTTATGATGAACGCCCTTAGAGGACGGGTGTTTAGCGATCTCGATGACTTGGACCATCGAACTGATTCACCATTCATAGCGTCTGTCACTTCATTTCCTCTTCCACAGAAGTTTCTTATGCTGTAGGTGGAAAATTACAACGGATCAAAGGACCCCTTAGATCACTCGGAGTCTTTCAAGACCCTGATGCACCTTCAAGGGATGCCAGACGAGATCATGTGCAGAGCTTTCCCCACCACGCTGAAGAGACCCGCAAGGATCTGGTTCAACAGGTTGACGCCTAACTCCATTGGTACCTTCAAGGAGTTAAACGCCCAATTCACCTCACACTTCATCAGAGGGTACAGGTATAAGAAGTTCACTGCATGCCTGATGAACATTAAGCAATGGGAGGACGAGACACTGAAGTCCTACATAACCCGCTTTAACAAAGAGGACTTCTCAATCGATGAAGCTAACGACAAGATACTCGTGGCTGCCTTTACAAACGGACTACGGAAGGGTAAGTTCCTGTTTTCCCCATACAAGAACGACCTAAAAACTATGTCAGATGTGCTGTACAGGGCAACCAAGTACATGAACATCGAAGATGCATTGCTGGCCCAAGAAAAGAAGCCTAAGAAGAGAGAAAGACAAGAAGACGTATGACAGGATATGGGGCAGAAGATGGCTAAGATCGCAGAGCAGCGGGAGGACAGGCGCTCCAAGCCCCCCACAAGGAAATTCATGAGTTTCACCTCGCTGACTATCCCAATCGACCAAGTCTTGATGCAAATCAAAGACGAAGCAGCTTTGACATTTCCCGGCAAGCTGAAGAGAGATCCCAACAAAAGGTCTAGAGACAAGTACTGTTGCTTCCACCGTCACCATGGTCATGACATGGCCGACTGCTACGACTTAAAGCAACAAATTGAAGCTCTTATCAAGTAAGGAAAGCTGCAAAGGTTCGTTAGTAAGGAGAGAGTGGATCTACCTCAAGGGAAAGCTCCTTGACGGGAGAACGAGCGTCCTAGGCCGCCCATAGGAGATATAAGAATGATTGTAAGGGGCAAAACGACTGTTGGGCCGTCCAAAAAAGCCTGTAAGACTTACTTCAGGATGGTCCAGAACATCCAGTTAATGGGTTTCGTACCAAAGATGGTGCGGATTGACAACCCCATTATTGAATTCTCAGAAGATGATGCTCGACGTCTTCACCACCTGCATGATGATGAACTTGTCGTTAGCATACGGGTAGGAGATTACAATACGCACCGGGTTCTGGATGACAATGGCAGCTCAGCTGACATCCTTTACTACCTAACATTCCAGCAGATGAGGATTAACAAAGAGTGACTGATTCCAACGAACGCTCCACTCGTTGGTTTTGGAGGAACAAGGGTATTCCCCTTTGGCGTAGTCACATTGTCCATGACAATTGGTGACTACCCCCAGCAGATCACTAAGGACGTAACATTCCTTGTGGTCGACTGTTTGTTTGCTTACAATGCCATCCTAGGATGACCTACCCTCAATTCATGGAAGGTTGTAACTTCAACCTAACACTTAATGATCAAATCCCTTACAAAGTATGGAGTAGGAAAGTTGCGCGGAAATCAGGTGTCTGCGTGCGAATGCTACATAGCTATGATGGAGATGGACGACCACCTCCAGGCCATGAACATAGAAGAATACTGGACGGTGACAAAGCCCGTTAAAAGGCTTGAAGAAATACTTCTCGACAACTCCAAACCTGATTGAATGACCAGGATTGGTACTTTCGCCAGCTCGACGATCCGCCAAGCACTTACAACTTTTCTTAAAGATAACCGAGATGTATTTGTTTAGAGCCATGAAGATATGCCGGGAATAGGCCCTTCAGTCATGGTGCATAGACTAAACATGTCACCCTCCTTTACACCCATCCGTCAGAAGAAGCGAGTATTCACCCCAGAACGAGACCAAGCTATAACAGAAGAAGTTTACAAGCTACAAGAGGCGAACTTCATTAGGGAGGTTTACTACCCCGACTGGCTAGCAAACGTGGTAATGGTCAAGAAAGCCAGTGGGAAATGGAGGATGTGTATAGACTTCACCAACCTGAACAAGACATGCCCCAAAGATAGCTACTCCCTCTCGTGGGTCGACATCCTAGTTGACTCTACGGCTCAACACCAGTCATTAAACTTCATGGATGCTTTTTCGGGTTACAACCAGATCAGAATCGACGAAGCAGATCAGGAGAAGACTTCGTTCATTACTAGCCAGAGCCTTTTTTACTATAAAGTAATGTCATTTGGCTTTAAAAATGCAGGCGTAACGTATCAAAGACTCATGAACAAGAAGTTCACATAGCAAATTGGGAGAAATGTTCAGGTCTATGTTGACGGCATGCTGGTGAAAAGCCAAAGGGAGGAAGATCACTTGGAGGATCTCAAGGAAACATTCGACACCCTTCGTTTCTACAACATGAAGCTTAATCCAGGCAAGTGTGCCTTCGGAGTGACGGCAGGAAAGTTCCTAGAATTCATGGTGTCTTAGAAGGGTATCGAGGTCAACCCAGACAAAATCCAGGCCATAATAGAGATGACATCCCCAAGGAGCATGAAAGAAGTACAAAGCCTCAACGGCAAATTAGCAACGTTGAACAGGTTAGTGTCGAGGGCGACGGATAAGTGTCTACCTTTCTTCTGCATGCTGAAGAAATCTTTTGAATGGACAACCGAGTGTTAGCAGGCATTTGAGGACCTGAAGACCTGCCTCTCATCCCCTTCGTTGCTGAGTCCTTCCCAGCCTTAGGAAGAACTATTCCTCCACTTAGTAGTATCCTTGGAGGCCGTCAGCGCATCCTTAGTCAGGGAAGAGGACAGGGTACAAAAGCCAGTGTACTACATAAGTCAAGCACTCCGAGGTACAGAAGAAAGATACCCACCAATGGAGAAGCTCACCTTCGCTTTACTTATAGCAGCCCGCAAGCTCAAGCCATACTTTTAAGCTCACTCAATGATCGCCCTAATTGATAAACCCTTACAGCGAGCGATGAGCAATCCCGAAGCTGCCGGACGAATGACATTATGGGCAATAAAGTTGAGTGAGTTTGACATACAATATCGCCCACGCACTGCCATTAAGGGGCAGGTGGTCGCTAACTTCATTACGAAATTCACTAACATAAAATGCCAGGGGGCAAGAGAATATCCTCAATGGAGTATGCACATGGACGGATCGTCCAACAAATGGGTTGGCGAAGTAGGAATTGTACTTCGTTCTCCTGAAGGGGATAAGATCAAATGCATGGTTCGTCTTGACTTCCCTACGACCAACAATGAAGCAAAATACGAAACTTTAGTAGCGGGACTAGATCTCGCCAAAACAGTAGGAGCTGCAAGTGTGATTATTCATTGCGACTCCCAGGTCATCAAAAACCAAGTAAATAGTGATTACGAATGTAAAGGCGAGAGGATGAAAAAGTACTTGGAGCAAGCAAAGAGAAGGGTGGACGACCTATAGGCCAAGATTGTTCAAATCCCTAAGGGAGAGAACAAGAAAGCCGACTATCTTGCCAAGGCCACATCAGCAGAACACATGGTCATTGCCGACAAGGTACTCTCCTTTATTTAGCTTTTGCCATTGATAGATGTCATCAATGTGCAGGAAATACATTCAAGAAGCAATTGGACCACCCCTTTAGTCTCCTACTTGAAAGATGGCACATTACCCGACGGTAAGGAGGCCGCTAGAAAGCTAAAGGTTCAAGCGGCACGGTTCGTATTGATAAAGGACGTACTATACAAGAGGGGCTTTTCTCTACTGTATCTAAGATGTTTAAGCCTCGAAGAAGCAGATTATGTTATGAGAGAAATACACAAAGGGATCTGCGGCAACTACTTAGGGTCGCGGTCATTGGTACATAAACTAATTTGGGCTGGATATTACTGGCCTACTATGCAAAAGGACACCCAAACATATGTCAAAACCTGCGACAAATGCCAAAGGTTCAGCAACATCATCAGACAGCCGACGGAAGAACTGACCTCGATGATAGCCTCGTGGCCATTTGCTCAGTGGGAACTCGACATCATGGGCCTATTCCCGATAGCAATACGACATTTGAAGTTTCTTGTAGTTGGTATAAACTACTTCACCAAATGGGTAAAAGTAGAGGACTTGGCTACCATTATGAAGAAGAATGTAAGAACCTTCGTTTAGAGAAACATTGTCCGTAGGTATGGGATCCCCAGAGACTTGGTCTCAAATAACGGGAAGTAATTTGACAACGACTCCTTTAGGCATTTTTGCTCACAATTTAGAATCAAGAACCACTACTCCTCCCCCGCCCACCCATAAGCCAACAGGCAAGTTGAAGTCACGAACCGATCCTTACTTAAAATCATCAAGACTCGGCTCGAGGGAGCAAAGGGTGTATGGCCAAAGGAGTTGCCAAGTGTACTATGGGCATATAGGACAGCAGCAAGGACACCTACTGGGGAAACACAGTACCGATTAGCTTATGGAAGCGAGACAGTCATCCTAGCAGAGGTCAGACTCACGAGCTATCGAGTGGGTAATTATGATGAACGAAAGATTGATGAGGCTATGTGCCTATAGCTTGATCTACTAGATGAAGTCAGAACAACAGCTGAGCAAAGACTCGCACGATACCAGGACCTCATGGCTAAGTACTACAACTCCTGAGTCAAACACAAAGACTTCAAGGTTGGAGACCTCATCCTAAGAAAGGTAATGGGCATTGCCAAAGACCCCACCCAAGGAAAGCTCGGCCCTAATTGGGAGGGACCCTATAGAATCACATCATGGTAGAGGAAAGACACCTATCACCTGGAGACGCTAGACGGACAACAGTTGCACCATCCGTGGAACACCGAGCATTTCTAGAAGTACTACCAGTAGATGATAACATGAAGAGCAACAATCCTCATTTTTTTTAAAAAAATTTATTTTAGTTCGTTTTTGTTACAATACTTTTTAGGCCCAAAGGGCAAGTCTTTTTCTTTAAAAAACAATTTTTATACATGCATTTATCATAATAAGAGGAGTTTATTTAGATATGATTAGCATATTCATCTGTTTCTACATGTTTACTCTGCGTTTATCAAATCTACAGTGGACGGATCCATAATTAAGTGGACGAGTTCATCCCATAAGGATGCGTTAATATTATTAAGTCCACAAGTGGACGGATTTATGATTAGGTCCATAAAGTGGACAAGTTCATCCCACAAGGACGACTTAATATTATCAAATCTACAAGTGGACAGATTCATAATTTAGTCCACAAGTGGACAGATCCATAATTAAGTGGACGGGTCCACAATTAAGTCAATAAGTAGACGAGTTCATCCCATAAAGATGAGTTAATGTTATTAAGTCCACAAGTGGATGGATTTATGAAGTCCATAAAGAGGACGAGTTCATCCCACAAGGATGACTTAATATGATCAAGTCCACAAGTGGACGGATTCATGACTTAGTCCATAAAATGGACGAATTCATCCTATAAGGATGGCTTGATATTATTAAGTCTATAAGTAGACGGATTCATGATTTAGTCCACAAGTGGACGGATCCATAATTAAGTGGACAGGTCCACAATTAAGTCAATAAGTGAACGAGTTCATCTTATAAGGATGAGTTAATATTATTAAGTCCACAAGTGAATAGATTTATAAAATCCATAAAGATGACAAGTTCGTTATGGATCCGTCCATACTTGTGAACTAAATCATGAATTCGTTCACCTATAGACTTGATAATATTAAGTCATCTTTGTGAGATGGACTCGTCCACTTTATGAACCTAATCACAAATCCTATTCTTGACAGTTGAGTTCTTATTCAGAGGGGGGAACCCGCAAATATCTCATGGACATACATAGATGGTCAAGAAAAAAATGATCATGAAGAATATAATGGCAGAAAAGGTTCGCACGCGAGACATGTTATTTTCGATGCATTAAAAAGGCAATCGGTGCTGTGGGATTACGATTGCGACAGGAGATTTTGTATCAGGAATAAAACAACACGTGAGGTTTGTACAAATTACTAAAGAACAATTTTAGAGAGGAATATGGACAGGATTTCTTTAATTCAGAAACGAAAAACAAAATAAAACAAAAGAGAAAATAAGAAAAGAAGATTCAGCAAAATGTGGCCCTCCTTTTGAGTATATAATTATATATGGCTCTTGTGAGCAATGAGTTCAATATGAGTTGGCACCCACAATCAAGAGATGCTTCAAGCAAGAATTCATCAAATCATTATTTGCAAAAAATTGTTTTTTTTTTTTTTTTTTTTTTTCTTTTTTTTGTGGATAGAAAGTTTAACGGTGAGAAATCTTTGGAACTAGCAGCTTTTGTCCCTGCGGCCACGGGAATATCCGATAAAATTGGAACATAGCTGCTTTTAAAATTTGGTATATATATGTGAATATGCGTTGGACAACGAGCTTTGAAATTGAGTGTATACTGAAAAGTGTTTGAAAAAGGTCTAAAAGTCAAATAAAAAAAGTTTCTTTTTTCCCATTCTCTATTGTGGAGTGAAAAAAAAAAAGATGGACTTACTGTGAAAAGATTCTTGAGAATAGAGGAGTGTATAGGTCGAGTTGGATCAGGTTGAGGGAATTTTTTGGTCCAACTTATCATTATAGGTTAAATATATCAAACCTAACTCACATGAATCAAATTGGGTCTGGTTGAACCCATGAGTTGGCCAACTTTTTTTATCTTTATTTTTTTATTACTATTCTTATTAAATTGAGCAGAAAAAAAAAAATTTATCTCACTTGCCACCTGAGTTAATGAACAAAATATACATGAACTAGTATTTCAATTCAATTATATATAAAAAAAAATCTTACTGAGTTGATAAACGAAATATATATGAGTTAGTATCGTAGCTCAGTTATAGACAAATAGGAGTAGAGTGGGAGAGTAGGAGTGGGAAGCAGTAGAGAGAGGAATAAGATTGTTAGGGTTTGCGAGGTAATTGACTTTTATATAGGAAGAGCTGAATAGGGGAAAAAAGGCTGAATATGGGAAAAAATTTAAATAAAAAATTATTAATTATAATATATATAATATAAATTTTAAATATATAGGTGGATCAGGTCGGGTTAGGTAGATTTGTGATTGTTATGACCCAAACCCAACCCGACCCACTATTAAAAAAATTTGCATAACCCAACCCAACCCACCAACCCCTAAAAACCGACCCAACTTAACTGGTTGAGTTAGGTCAGGTCAGGTTGGGTCCAGTCGATTTTGGCGAGTTGGTGGGTTGGCTGCACACCCTTAATTGAGCGTGTCAAAATTGAAAACGGAAGAAATTTTATGTTTTTCATATTCATAATATTTTTCTCCAAATTGGTTTGGAGAAATTTCCTTTAACCCATTATATAGTAATTCATAAAACTATTTATATGTATTTTTTAAACAAGTAACATGACTTTGTAAGAAAATTGAGTACATACCTCTCTACGATCATGCATTTGGCTTGTTGTAAATCATGCCTCCATAGTTTGAACAGTTGTTGCTCATGAACCTAAAGACATGAGAGAATGGTGGAAAGGAAAAAGAGAAGAGAGAAGTTAAACTCTTTTGTAACTCACTCCCATGAAACCTATGCCCACTAATGGGTGACTTGACTGTTCAAATTCTAACAATCAAATAGATAATGTTATGATAAAAAGTATATGTGGATAATTTTAACAATTGCTGCATAGTGAATTGAAGAAATTTTCTTCTAAACCAATTTAAAGGTAAACTTTTTTCCTTTTGTGCATATATTTGTTCATCAAAAAAATAATACAGTACATATATTTTTTTCTTCGGTTGCTAGAAGTATTATGGGTTTAATCAATGATATTGTATGTTAAATACCAACTAATTCTACTACACATAAAGTACATGCATTTGCGCATCCATTTGCTTAAAAAAAAAAAAAAGGATTCCAAAGCCAAAGCTGACAAAGTCGGACCACCATGACTTTTTAGATAAGAAATTACGAAGGTGGAATCTGATTCTAAAACTTCATGTTTGAAGGACATTGCGTTCTGCCCATACTTCTGCTATATTATTCGCAGTTGTACTTGTTCCTTAACCGAAGAGAAAAAAAGAAAAAAAAAAACCCCGTCCATGGGTTTTCTAGAACACTGCCATCCGTATGGTAGTCATAAAAGGTGTCATGGGATTCCAATAGATAAACTTTGGAATAGGAGCAGTTTTTATTTTTATTTTTTTTTAACAGTAATATTTATTAGAACACATAAATTTTTTTGAATCACTAATTTTATCACAAAAAGTTATTAGAACATGATAACGATACATACACATATAATAAATCCTTTTTATTTCCTAATTATAAAATTTATATAAAGTTATATTATATTTATACTATAGACGCACACATCTACACATATTGCAATTCACACAAATAATATTATAACAAAAAAAAAAAAAATTAAAAATAACACACACAAGCAGTATCAAACACACTCACACACATATAATATAAATTTATAATATAAGAGAGATACTTACAACTCACAAACACTTACTCTTTACTCTTAGAGTCGAAGATACATGCAATCAGGGTGTGCAAAAATTATTTTTAAGGATAAATTAAACTAGGAAAAATAGTTGTGCTGTCCAAAAGATTATTATAAAAAAAAAAAAAAGCTGCGATAAAAATTGTGATCCTATAATAACTTGTTTAAGATACAAGCATGATTGAAAATGTAGTACCACAGTTATTTTTTTACAACTTTACCACAACTGTTTTTTTCTTTCAACTTTGTCACAATTGTGATACAGTAAATTGTTAGCGATGGAAAACAAAATGGTGGATCTGTATGAAAATGATGGAAAATTGCTCATAGAGCATGTCATATCAGAATTATGACAAAGTTGTGGGAAAGAAAAAAAGTTTGTGGTCTAAAAACATCTTAGAATATTTTGAAAAAAGGTGAGCCCAAATCCAAAGCAAGGAATTAAACTAGTAGTTGGGCCAATCCACAACATATGGGGCCCATAAATTGCTGGATCTCTACTCTACCCAATTCTTTTCTTCATTCTGAAGAACTCAAAACTCACGATTACAGGCAGATTCTTCTGCGCAAAAATGGCCGAAACGACACCGTCACGCACAATCTCCCTCATCTCCGTCCTCTTCCTCCTGCTCACCACCGCACCAGAACCCACCCGTTCCTTGCCCTTCTCCTTCGCCCAGTACCGAACCGTCGTCTCGCTCTCCCACTCGCTCATGACGCGCGTGGCCAACCTCCGCGCCTCCAGGGGCGACGTCTCGGGCTCGCGCCGGGCCCATCTCATCGCCGAGAAGCTCGAGAGTGGGCTGAGCCTCGGCTTCTTCGGGCTCACCTGGTCATTAGGCTGGGACTACCTCAAGAACTACGCGTGGAGGGATCTAAACTACGCTGAGATGTACGGCGTCGTTTCGGACGTGAACGAGTTGCTTAAATCTGTAAGTGAGTTGACCCGCGCGAACTCGGACGCCGAGAGAGCAACCTGGGCGGGCCGGAATTACCAAAATGTCCTCGGCGTCTCTACCTCGCTTTTCAAAAAGCTCCTCAAAGTGTTTGCTAAATCGGTACGGTTTCTCTCTCTCTCTCTCTCTCTCTTTTTTTTAGTTGTAATTTTAATTTGAAGTCCGTACAATTCAATTGGAACAGTTAGAAAGTTAGTTAAGGTAGTTATTGATAGTGTTTTTTTTTTTGGGTGGTTGTGGGGTGTAGGGGACGTTGAGGGAAGCGGTGAAGGTGGCGGAGAGAGAAGTGGTGCAGGGAGGTTTACTGAAGGACTGTCTTGAATTGGGGAGCAATGACTTGAAAGGTTTGCTTCAAATTCTCAAAGACTTGGCTTCCTCCGGTAATGCTAATACTAACACTAATGCTAATGATTGGCGTGATCTATGACACACACTACTACACAAAAAGGAAGACCAATATTTTGTTTGTAATCATCATTCATTTTTTTTTTTTAATGTTATTTTGTAGAAAGTAGAACAATTTGGTAGTGTCATAATTCTAGAAATTTAAATTTTTTTTTCTTATCTAGGAATTACATCAAGTTGTTAAGAGTAATTTATCACAAGCAATTTGTATACTATACCATACTCTTTGTTTGTAGTGAAACTCTCTTTGTATTTTGATAATGATTTTTTTTTTGAAAAGTAGATATTGGGTTAAAGTGTTCTTTTACTTGTTATAATTAATGTGGAAAATTCATGATTATAAGTCTATTATATGTTTAGATATGTAGCAACTAGCAAGTATATCAAGTTCTGTCAATTTCACCAAATGGAACTCTAATAAGTGGCTTAACTAAGAAAATGTAGTTCATTTCCCAGGAAATGAGTGATAAACCCAAGTCATTTTAATTGGTTTCCCCTGTACTCTTAATTCTTGTCAAGATTCTAAGCGACTGATTGAGATCATTGTAGAAAATAGATCTTTAGCGATTTTGATCTCACTGTTGTCAAATTATTAATATTTACAGAGTTCAATGTGGGGAAATACCAAAAAGTGTATTAGTTGAACTATGAAGATCTTGTTAAACTATAGTTATAAATAGGCAAAATTTGCCAAACAGTACAATTTCAGATATATTTCAGCCGGATAGCACGCGTTCATAGTTATATAGTAAGTTAGACTCTTTTTTGGAAGTCGATTTTAATAAACTCGACTTCCAGGCAAATTCAACCCCTCAACCAGGAAGTAAATAAGTCTGAAGTGGAAGTTGAGTTTACTGAACTCGATTTCCATTGAAAGTCGACTATACTGAGCTCCTTTACTTGCTGGTTGAGGGGTTGAATTTGCTTGGAAGTCGAGTTTATTAAAATTGACTTCCAAAAAGAGTCTAACTTACTATATAAGTTTGAATGCGTGCTATCCGGCTAAAATATTTCTGAAATTGTACTGTTTGGCAAATTTTGCCTTTATAAATATGTTTGATATTCAAAATAATAAATAAATAGTAGTTTTTCAATGTCAGAAATGACAGAGGACATTGTAAGAGTACTCTATATTTTACTACTGTTTGGCATAAAAAGTCTGACTTTAGTGTTCTTATTCTATTTTTGGTTAATCACTAATTTGGTCCTCTAATCACAAGACAAAGGGCAATTTTTGTTAAGAATTTGTGTTTGTGAGAACAAATTTGAGATCAATGTCACCATTTCTTCATCACATGAAACATAATTTATCATGTTCTTAACCTCAGTTTCTGTATTAAACACGTAAAGTTGAACAAATCTTGAGCCAATCCTATGATAATTTTCACCATTTAACGAAATACCCTTTCCATTATTTACACTATTATTAATTTTGCCACCCATAATCGTTAGCGCAAATATTGTATTATCTCGCTGAAGATTATGGTGGAAATGCATCAATAAAGGTCCATGGTAACTGAAAAATCTTTGCTGGTGCACATTTCAGCAAAGGTTAAATAGCTACACCTTTCTAACATCACAATGAAAACTTTGGTTGTGACGATCACCTTGACTTAACAGCCCTCTTCTCATGCCACATAATTGCCCCACAATTCTAATATGTTTGTGCTGGCTTGCAAAATTTCCATGGTTCATTGTCTAGAATAGACATTAAAAGTAAACATTTCATTTTTGTAGCTATAAATCTGTGCTAATCAATGTATAGGAGGTGAGACAGCATATTTGTTGAAAAGAAAGGGTCTGAATTAGGTCCAGTGCATTGGATCCAGTCGGATAGACATGGCAATACGGGTCAGAATTTTCTGACCCGACCCGACCCGAAAAATACCCGACCCGAACCCGATTTTTTTTGACCCGAAGCAAAAACGGGTTGACCCGTGACCCGACCCGATTTTTTTTTGCGGGTCAACCCGACCCGACCCGAATAACCCGTGACCCGACCCGTTAAAAAAAATCACAAAATTTTTTTTTTTTAATTACGTCCTGATACTTTGTACATAAAGCACAAAGTATCAAAACTAGTAATAATTAATAAAGCAATGCTTGACAGTAGACAAAGACTAAGACAAGAGTACTGTACAAGTCATTGAAGTTTTCAAATCACTACAAACAAAACACAATTACACAAGTGACAAGTCACTACAAACAAAACAGTGAAACACAAGTGACAAGGCAAGTCAACTAGTCAAGGCTCAAGGGCCAAGTTCCAACTTTCAACCGGCCAAGGAGCAAGGGCTCAGACAGGAGGCTTTCTAACAAGTCACAAGTCAGTAGTCACAACCATTAAAAATAAAAAAAATCCCATTCACTTTCAATGCTTTAGCCTTTATGCCTTTATGCTTGCTGAGTTGCTGCTAGGCTAGCTGTAGTCCACACCGTTTCAGCCACAAAGCAATGAATTAATAAAATTATAGTATATTAGTAATATACAAACAAACTCTGCAAACTCTATTTTCAGAAACCTAAAGCTGAACAGTTGAGTTCCTCTCTTCACTTCACTTCCTCTACTTCTAATAGGCTTGCTAACCTTAACTTTCTTGTTCAATGTGGCTTACTCTACAAAATGATCTTAGTGCCCTTTTTGCTAGTTAATTATATAAGTATTGTAGCTAAGCAGGCAACTTTACTGCCTTTGAACTAACGCTGGTTGAATCAGCTTTGTATATGAACTCTTAATATCGTTTGTTTTGTACTTCTTGTTTTTGGTATCAAAAAAAAAAAAAAAAAGATGCTTGTTAGAAATTTTGAGTTGGTTACTTAATGACAAAGGCGGTGGAAGGCTTGTAAGTTGTATATGAAAAAAATATGTGTTTAACAGCGTAAGTTCCATGCATTAAATCAAGATGTAGTTGTTTTGCTTTTGTTGGAAGTTGAATATAAATCTAGATCTTTTGCACTCTCAATGTGAGTTGCTCTTCTTTCTTAATCTTTTTAGTTTGATATTAGTCTTTTTGAAATTGAAAAAAAAAAAAAAAAAATTTGTTTGAAAAATACGGGTCAACCTGACCCGACCCGACCCGACCCGCAACCTGATTGACCCGTTTAAAAATGACCCGTTTTGACCCGTGACCCGTTTGACCCGCAAACCCGATTGACCCGACCCGAACCCGACCCGACCCGCCCGTTTTGCCATGTCTACAGTCGGATGATGACACGTGTCTAAAAATGAATATATGTCACAATCCCAACGGGTCCAGTGCCATTGGACACTGAGGCATTGCATCTCGTTCAATTTTATAAATCCACGTCCAAGAACTCTCTACGCCCATATTCTTTCATCAGCCAAAATTAACTATACGTCAAGAAAGCAACGACAATAAAATTGAGGTCTCCTTGTACTTCCAAACTCGTCACCCTAACCCTATCTCTCTCGTGGAATTAGCGTCGTATAGACCCGGAGTTTTTTAGTGGCAAGAATGAAAGCAAGAACCAACTCATGATTCAGGACATTTCGATCAGAAACTAATAGTGCACTTCTCTATTCAATGACCGAATGCAATTTAAGGATGGCCAAATTAAGGTGAAGGGATTTGGGCAACACAGAGAGAATAGGGATGGTGTATATTGATGTCTAGTTACAAGTTTTGCTGATTAGATTTTAAAATTATTGGGATGGCATGCCAAGTGTTTAATTTTTGCTAAGGTGGCATTCGTTGTCCACAATTAACTTGTATTTCAAATGTGGCTATTGTTGGCCACTTTTAAGAAAAAGTGGACAACATTGTCCACTTTTACCGTAGAAACTTGTATTTCAAATGTGGCTATCGTTGGTCACATTTTAAGAAAAAATAGAAAATGTTGTCCACTTTAGTATCCCACCTGTAAAGGGCAGACTAGGTTAGAGCATTAGCATTGGAGAATGCTAATGCCATATCTAAGGACAATTTGACATTTTAAGCCTTAAAATCCTTTGCATCGGACAATTGTAAACACAATTATTGCAAATTTTTTTGCAATAGTGCTACAGTACAATTCTAAAGTTAGAATTGTACTGTAGCAATATTCTCTAAAAAAAAAAACTATATTTTATTCACTTTTCCCTCGAAAATTCTCTCTCCTCTATCTCATTTTTTTTTTCAGTTCTCTTCTCTCTCTTCCTTCTCTGTTCTACATCTACTCTCTCCTCTCTTCAGACCCAAACACCATTCTCCTTTCAACACACATCACACATCACACATCATAGAGGCTCAGTTTTTTTGGTGGGTTGCGATCCGGCGGTTCTGTGGTTGCTTTTTTCTAGGGGGATCAATTTGATTGTGGCTATCATTATCCACAATTAATTTCGAGAAATTACACTTGTGTTTCAAATGCGGTTATGGTTAACTTTTTTTTTTTTTTTAATAAAAAAAAAGTGGATAACGATGTTCACCTTTAGTGAGAACCCAAATTGCAAAGGGCAGACCAGTCTGCCATGCTTATCCATGAGAGGTATCATATCAATTCAAATGTGGCTATCATTGTCCACAATTAATTCGAATTGTCCACTTTTAAATTACACTTATATTTCACATATGGATCGTTTGCCAAATTTGAAGAAAAAGTGTACAAGTTATTTTTCTTTTTCCACAACGCTAATGTGTACAATTTGGGCTGAACAGGATATGGTCTGCTCTGCCTCATGGCCCTCATCGCACCCATTCCTTTAAAAAAGCCATCAATTCAAAACAAAGACCACCAAGCGCAAAACTTTCTAGTAATCTGTGGCTTATTGTAGAGATTGAAAGGCCTCTTCTCAACAGGTTCCATGACTTCCTGAACCTTGAGGCCCTCACAGTAAAGAAACCCATCTAAGGGTTTGTGAAACAATTGCTGAAATGAGGTGTTTTGGGAGAGGATGGCTTTGAGAGAAAGAGGTGGCTCAGGTAATTTGAGATTTTTAAAAAATGGGTTTTGATTGCATGCTTGGGAATCCGATGTTCAAGTACTGCTTAATTTATAGTCTTGCTTTGCGTTGTGCTTTGAAGGATCCACATTTTAAATCTACCTTTCACAACTTACGAAGAGGTGAAGGGGATGATGGATGTTAATGATATTGCTTGGTTACAACTTACAAGTTTGGAGTTAATTATGTAAGATGTTATACACATTTGTAACCAAACAATATCATTAAACACTTGACATGCCATCCCAACAATTTTAAAATCTAGCGAGCAAAACTTGTAAGTTGTAACCAAGCAATATCATTAACATCCATCATCCCCTTCACCTCTTCGTAAGTTGTGAAAGGTAGATTTAAAATGTGGATCCTTCAAAGCACAACGCAAAGCAAGACTATAAATTAAGCAGTACTTGAACATCGGATTCCCAAGCATGCAATCAAATCCCATTTTTTAAAAATCTCAAATTACCTGAGCCACCTCTTTCTCTCAAAGCCATCCTCTCCCAAAACACCTCACTTCAGCATTGTTTCACAAACCCTTAGATGGGTTTCCTTACGGTGAGGGCCTCAAGGTCCAGGAAGTCATGGATGGAATCTATTGAGAAGAGGCCTTTTAATCTCTACAATAAGCCAAAGATTACTATAAAGTTTTGCGTTTGGTGGTCTTTGTTTTGAATTGATGGCTTTTTTAAAGGAATGGGTGCGATGAGTCAGAGCAGACTTGGATTCTGTTCTGCCTAGATTGTACTCATTTGCGTTGTGGAAAAATAAAAATAACTTGTACACTTTATTTTTCTTAAAATTTGGTATAGCTTCAGAAAGAAAAAGAAAAACAAAACAAATATCGTATGGCTTCAGAAGACTCTATGAGAGTTTACATGGCATCTTGATAGGTAGGGATCGCAAGTGACATAGTTGCCTACTTTGGTACAACTCCCCCCCCTAAGTATGGTTTCAACCTTTGTCCATTAACTTTCAAAATCCTAGCATCCTTAGGGTCCTCAACTACTACAGTTCCATGATTAAACACTTCCTTTACAATGAAAGGGGCATCCCACATAGTCTTTAGCTTACCTAGAAATTTATGAAGTCTTGAATCGTTAAGAAGGACTTGCTGATTTTTCTCAAATGTTTTCCACACAATGCTTTTACCATGAAATAATTTCATAATTTTTTATAATTGCGAGTGCTCACATAGGCCTCATTTCTAAGCACCTTTAACTCATTCAATTGGAATTTCCTAAAATTTTCAGCCCCTTGCGTATCAAAGTGAAAGGCTTTGATAGCCCAATAAGCATTATTTTCCTAAGTGTAAGGGTCGTATTTTTATGTATTGACATTTTTGAGATGAAAACAAACTTTTTGTGTAATTGAGTCTAGGTTTAAGTTTATCATAATGTTGCTTACAAGTGTTATTAATGAAGACTTAAGACTTCTCAAGAAATTTCACAAGAAAATCTAAATCTGCAAGTCTCGATACCTGTTGATCTATTGAGAGTTAATGAATCTCGATACCAAGTTCGACACCTCTTGATTTATTGAGTTTCGAGAAATTGAAGGTTTAGTTCTGTTTTCGGCCCATCATAACTTGACTTTCTAGGAATTTATGCAATAGGGTTCCAGAGCATATAAAAAACATATTCTACAGTAGTCATCATAGATAGGCCTGTTCAGGATTCGACTGGCGCCGATGAAACCGGCTGGCGCCGAATCGATTCGACTGCTTCCAAGCCCACTGTAGGTGTCCAGCACGGTGGTCAGCGGCGATTTGAGCAAACCAAAGACGTCCGGTGCGGCGAGTGGTGGCTATTTTGCACTCCTACAAGAAACTGCACCGCATCGGCACGCGCGTGCACACACACACACACATTATAATTGTATCAATGTATAAAATTTTATATTTTTATGTTTCAATAGATTGAAGAAAACCCAGAGAAGACATGAAAGCAAATGCAAGGAAGAAGAAGAAGAAAACGACACTGGTGGGTTAAGGACAATGATAGGTTTTCTTTATATATATATATATATATATATATATATATATGGCACTAAAACGACGTCGTTTTAGGACTTGATATTAAATTTTAATATCAGCTCCAAAATGACGTAGTTTTATCAACAAATTATATATATATATATATATATATATATATAAAACGTTTTTTTATTTTTTATTTTATTTTTATAAATTTTACCTTTTAATTTAAAACCCTAGGTTTATTTACCTGCCCCTCTCTATGTCTCTCACTCTCGTTAGTCTGCCTCTTTCATTCCTAGCAAGTCAGCAACAAAAGTCTTCATCTCTCCCCTCTCTCTCTCTCTCCCCTCAACCTCCACTGTTTGCTGCCACTGCAATCTAGTGCTTGATGCCACGTTTCTTGGAGTTTCACCCTCTACTCTCTCCTCTTTGTCACAATATTCTCAAGAGTTTCTAGTAATGGTTCTGAGTTCAGATACTCTTCCTTGCAAATGCAATGCTTTCTACTAGGTTTGTTTATGTAATTTATTTTCAATGGTTTTGTTTGATCTTTTATGGGTTTGGTTTAGTTTTTTTATTTAGGTTTTTGTGATTTGAAATGGGGTATGTTTGAGAGAAAGATTGTGAATTTGTTTTCTTTTGATTTTTGTTTTTGGAATATTTGGGTTTTTTTTTAATGAGTATGATGTGGTTTGGGGTTGTTAATTGCATTGTGTTTGGTTCCTGAGAAAATGAGGAATTCATCAAACTAATCGCACTGAACCAGTATTTTGCACCGTACTTTGTGTAGATTAGTTCCCACCCCTCCACAGGTGAGGTGCGGTTAGGGATAAGGGAAAACCGCCCTTATAGGTGCAGTGCAAAAAAGCCCCCTAAGACCAGCCGCACCGCATCGTATACAACCCTAATCATAAAGACAAAGAGACACATGCATAGCATAAGTTGTTGTGACATTTGTGCACTTAAGGGTTTGTGTCAAGCTACTTTCGTTTTATCCGAGCATGGATTGAAGAACTCTGCAAAGCTACAACAATGAAAAAGGTTGTTGTGGAGTTAGTCACAGATAAGAAATTCTTGCAAAGGAGAAATCCTCTACAATATCAAATCGAATTGGGAATTGGAGCTAATACTAATATAGATTAGTAGGTTCTACTGTAGTTAGGTACTTCAAGATAGGCCTGTAGGGTAAGATTTCTTGTGCTTGTATTCACTTTTTCTTGTTAATGGATTCTTCGGGAATGGTGACCTAAAATTCATTTGGTAGAGTTTTGCCTACGAGGTTTTCCCTATCTTAAGAAAATTGTCGTATCATACTTATTTTCTGCTACACTCTAATTTAGTTTGGTGATTTGCTTATGCCTTAATTTGATTTGCATGTAATTTGACTAATTAATTAATTTGGGTAGTTGGATTAATTAATTAGAATTAATCTATAAACCAACACTAAAGGTCCTTTATAGGTTGTTCAGTAAGTCTATAATGCATCAACTAGCTTTAGAGACCGATTTTTACGGTTTGGATTAACCATTTTCTCTAAAATTTTCTTAGTTTCCCTATTGGCAAGCTCAACTTGCCCACAAGTTTGAGGGTGGTATAGGGTGGAAAACCGGTGCACCACTCCGTGCACCACTCCAAACTTTTTCAACAATGCCTAGAAATGGTAGTTACAAAAATGGCTACCATTATTACTAATTATAGCCTTTGGCATTCCAAATTGCGAGAAAGAGAATGTGTTCTCTCAAAACTTTCAAGACTATTTTATGGTCATTAACCTTTGAATGCTATGACCTCAACCCATCTAGAATCCTAGATGCATAATCTACCACCAAAAGAATATATAGATTTCCAGAAGATTGTAGACAAGGTCTCATGAAATCTCTATTATTCAACATTCAAATATCTTCTCTCTCTTATTTTTAACTCTTCTTCTTATTATTAATTTTCCAACTTAGTGTCACATTTTCTCCGTCCTTTCCCCATCACTTTTACCATTTTATCTCCCCACTTCTATTTATGTTAATATTACTCTTCTTCTTTCAATTATCTTCTTTTATTTTGGCTCATCTTATTCTCATCCTTTTACTATAAATTTGTCACTCTCACCTCTCATTCTATTCATAGTTTTCCTATACAAAAAAAGTTATTTCTTTCTCCCTCAAATTTATTTTTTTCATTTTTTGGGGGATTTTTTATTTTCCTTGCATCCTTACTTTAGGTTGATGAATTTTTGTGTTCTTTAGAACTTTACATTGGGTTGATATGATTTAATTTGTTGTTTTTTTGTTATTTTTTATTGATAATATTTATTCTATTGCCTTATAAAGATCGTATATAAGAATATAATGTTATTCTATTACATAGCATGACTTAGATAGTTTTAGTGTTTATTGTTATATGTTTTATTTTTACTCTTTTTCTTCTCATCTTATTTTATTCAACATTTAAATTTAGCCATTCCTCCATATCATTAAATAATTTATATTTTTTTTATCATTTTTTTAATTTCAAAAAATTAAACATATAATATTTTACTTAAATTTAGATAAATAAAAATTTTCTCATAAAGTGTACTCATGAAATGTTACAATACATCAAAAGAAAAATGAAATACAAAACACATGCTAATTTAGAAACACTAATTTATTTTTATAAAAAATGAATTAATGAGAATATCAAACCAAAGATAACATAAACAAACTAATAGTTAAGGATATACTAACTTAAGGGCAGCAGAACTGAATTAAAAAAAAAAAAAAAAAAAAAACTTTACAATGCATTATAATCATCATCAAATTTGGGAAAATAATAGGTTGCCAATAGAGAATCTTTAAAAAAAAATGACAATTGATTTTTTTCCTATAATTTTTAAGAAATTTATTCATTTAAGGTGAAATAAAAACTCCATTATTTAACAATAAAAATATCACATCTCTCTTATTTTTAACTCTTTTTTTACTATTAATTTCTTAACTCATTGTTTCACTTTCTCTAACATTCCTCCTCTTTACATTTTCATCACCTCCTATTGTTTACCTTATAATATCATTATTCCTTTATCCATTTATCTTTTTTTATTTTTTATTTTATTTTGGATGATCTTATTCTCATCCTCTTACTATGAATTTGTCATTCTCCCTCCTAATTCCACACAAAAAGGTTATTTTTTTTCGATTTCTCTCTCTCCTTTTCTAGATTTACTTTAGGATGATGAATTTTTGTGTTCTTTGGAATTCTACTTTGTGTTGATGTGATTTAATTTTGTGTTTTAAATTGTTAACCCTATTTTTTTTTTTTTCGTTTTCTTTGATTGTTAATTGTTAACTTTTTTACGTCAATTAGTAATAAAATTTTTTCCAAACTATTCTAACATATTTTCGCCTTTCTTTGGATAGTAGAAAATTTCTCATAATAACCATGCAACAATGTATTTATAGGGATAGTAGAAATTTCCAACTATTCACTTTATTTTTCTCTCCAAAAAAACTATGTATGGTTCATAAATCTAATGGTAGTCACAGTTTGTAGGGGATTGTAATGATGATCACATATGGTTAGAAGAGACTCAACCAAGCATTCCTTAGTGCTGTTGTATAAACAAAATACTGATTTTTTTATATTTAAAATTTATCAATAAAACTTCTACATGATTTATATAAAAAAAATTAGAACATTTCTCTACCTTTTTGAAATTGATATGAGTTTGTTAATTTTCATATTAGTTGTGATTGCTATGTATCAGAATATACCTATCAATTGTTTGAGTAATAAATTAAAATAATTTTGTGATGAGTTTTTTTTAGGTTCTAAATATTTAGGATTAAATGTTTAGTTTTCAAATTTATATATGTTGGCAAACCGAGAACAAAAACATGTCTAGATTAGGTGTTAAACATTGCTCAAGATTGTTCAAGTCAAGATTTAAGAATTGTCAAGTAGCAGAAAGAAGAAGCAAGCTACTGTGAAGCTTAACCGATCGAAAGATAGGTTCGACTGATTGAAATTCGTGTTCTACAGATTTTAAATCAGGCCCAAGCCTAAGAAAACTTCTAGGGTTTCAGTTCAACACTACTAGGTATAAAAGGAAAACACTAATTACGTATTAGAAAACTTTGGAAGACTTGTTAGTTACTTTTGTGAGATCTGTGAGGTTTCTGTAACCTTCTAACTCTACAAGCATCTACCGGAATGAGATCTACAATCAAGAACTAGTGGAAAGAAGTTGCTACATAAAGATGTACTATTGAAGGTGATCTGAAATCTTTGAGTGGGATTTCAAAGTCACAAACGTGAGAGTTTGTGTTTAGCAAATTCAAGATAGAAGAGTTTATGGAGTCGGAACTGAACGTGGCTGTGTAAGTAAGTTCTACAAGTGGTAGTTTTAGATTTATGATTTAAATCTATTTTAAACTTCCATTCTTTCATAGTGGTTTTGTTTACCTTTAGGATCACTAGGTTAAATCATTCCTAGGTTTTTTACCATAAAAAATTTGATTTCATTGGTTTTCCTGGGTTATCATATTACTGTTTTCTTTACTTTTTCACACTAAATAATTTGATTGTATGTGTTTAACCTAAATCTCATAATTAACCTAAGTAACTACTTGGCTAATTCATTATGTTAAACTAATCTGTTTTAAAAAGGGGTCTAAACAGAACAAACATTTTTGATTATCACGATAATTTCCTTAAGAGAGGTAGATTTGAATAATAAATTTTAAACTTAAAAAATGTAGATATACTAACAAAGATTTCGGAAAACATTACAAACTATCATAGAAGTTAGAAAAATAAAAAAAAGGATAATATCAATCAAACACACCCAAGATAATAGAATGATAAATATGTAGAGAGAGAGAGAGAGAGAGAGAGAGAGAGAGAGAGAGAGAGAGAGAGAGAGAGAGAGAGAGAGAGAGAATTATCTTCAACAAATTTAAGTGAAAAAATTATATTATAACACATTACAAAATAATTATATATTCCCACGCATTGCATGGATATGAGAATGTATTTGATATCAAATGATATCATGTCAATGGTATCAAAATCCATTAAGTGTGAGATATGTCAATAAAAAATAAATAACTCACTAACAAATGAAAGGCGTGTTAGTGGGTAGTTATTTTTGCACACGTCTCTTGTTTATAGGATTTTGATATGGATGATGTGATATTATTTGATATAAAATACTTTTTCGCATGGATAGACAACTATTTTTGTGAAAAGCTGGAAAAAAATTAGTCCTAATCTAGGGCCAGTACCACAACATTTTCTCCACCACTCTTAATTTTACGTCCGGGTTGTGACCAATATATATATATATATATATATATCCAGTAGAATTCCTCTATAGATAATGATGCAAACCTTGATACAATTAGTCAAATAAATGGCCCAAATTAGTCTAACCTGATCTGAACCAATTCTTGTGGGAAGCAATGCTATTTGTAGTAAGCAAACAGTGCTATTATGTCACACTTGGGAATGCAGGAGGTGTGACATTATATAAGTTAGTTACGTTAAAGGAGAGATCACAAAGCAATTTTGTGATAATCTTTGGGTTTCATTTTCATTTTTCGAACACATACTCTAACGTCATCGACCATGGGAAATTTCTCAGTACTCCCACCTGAAGCAAGAAGGTATGAAACAATTTTAGCTATCTTGCCTCTATATGTCTAATTTGTTAAAGAACAATATTTTAAGAAAAATATCTTCTCTCCGAGTAAATAATTTTTTTTATAAGTAATGTTAGGAATAATACATTTTTTGCTACATTACCTTTATATGAGTAATATCCTCTCTCCAAATTGCTGACAAATAAAAGTGAAAAATAATATAATGTAAAAATGTGATAGGCTAGAAGGAAAAGTGGCACTAATTACTGGTGCGGCTACGGCATTGGTGCGTCCATTGCAAGACTATTCTCAAAACATGGAGCTAATGTTGTAATCGCAGACGTGCAAGATGAATTGGGTCACTCTATATGCAAAGAACTAAATCCTCAATCAACAACCATTGTCCATTGTGATGTCACCAAGGAAACTGATGTCAAAAATGCTGTTAACCATGCCGTTTCCATGTATGGTAAGCTAGACATTATGTACAACAATGCTGGTATAGTTGGGGAAAGCCAAATTCAACATCCTTGAGAACACCCAGGCTGATTTTGAGCAAGTGGTTAAAGTCAACCTGGTAGGTGCTTTCCTTGGCACCAAGCATGCAGCCCGTGTGATGATCCCGACTCGCAAAGGCACTATAATCAATACTGCAAGCGCATCCTCAACCACTGCAGGCGGTGCACCGCATGCCTACACAAGCTCAAAACATGCTGTGCATGGATTAACGAAAAATACAGCAGTGGAGCTCGGACATTTTGGCATTTGTGTGAGTTGTGTGTCACCCTATATAGTTGCTACACCTTTAGCAATGAAATTTTTTAAGATGGATGATGATGAAGCTTCCCATGTTTATTCAAACCTCAAGGGTGAGGTTCTCAAGCCAGAGGATGTTGCTGAGACTGCTCTCTTTCTTGCAAGTGATAACTCAAAATATGTGAGTGGACATAATCTTCTCATAGACGGAGGCTTCAGCATTCACAATGCAGGCTTTTGTATTTTTTCACAATAAAGAATAAAATGGGAATTCTAAATGCATAAAGAATTTTACCGAAAATTAATGTTTGTGAGGGTATGTGAAATTTTCCATATATTATTTCGTGCTTGTAGAAAGACTCTAAATACAACTAGCCCCTTTACACACGCTATGTGAGTGTTTAGAGGGGTTTTTATTTTTATTTTTATTTTTATTTATGTGTGTGTGTGTATATATATATATATATAATAGAAGTCTAAGAGGGTGTTTGGATTGGCTTGTTTTTAGTTACATAACTCAAAAACCTTAACTCAAAACTCAAAATCTGTGGGACCAACTAGCTGAAATGTTGTTTGGTTCAGTTTTCAGTTTGTGTTTTCGTAACTCATATCTCAAAATTTTGAGTTTTGAGAATGAGAAATGAGAACTACTCAAAGGCTATTTTCACTTTCTAAGAAATGAGTTTTGTGGCATTTTGAGTAAATAATTGCAAATATGTGGGACCCTCTTCAATGTATTGTCACATCACCCTCAGAGCTGTTGGAAGCTTTTGCTGTGCCAAATGCTCTAGCTTCAGTTATGGCCTCTGTCTTCCTCTATTTTCTTAACTCCTCTGACTTCTCCATTTACTTCATTTACACATTCTCCATTTACTCCTACTCCTCCTCCATTTATTGCTTCTCCATTAACACCTCTCACCCACCTCTACCAACATACCATTATTTCAAACTTTTGCCTTTTCTTTTATTGCTCAGACCTCTCACTTGTTCCATTTTTTCACAAACAACTCTTAACCCATCACAAAGTGAGGGGAAGAAGAAGGAGTCCTAGCCAGAAACAAGCACACCTCGACACATCCGATACCGGCGCTGACACCTGTATGAGAATCCAACCTTTGCCCAGGTGACCATGTTTTCTCTCTCTCCCTCCGTAAACCCACCTTGCTCTGTTTTGTGTTCCTCTAAATTTCAATGTTTGTATTTCAAATTTTTTGTTCAGGTGCTCTGTTTTGATTTTGTTTGTGTTTCAATGTTTTTTTCAATTTCTCTAAACATTGATGGGTTTTGTAAAATAATGAAATTTGTGTTTGATGGAATTTGTGTCTGATGGGTTTTGTAAAAAATTTGTGTTTGATGGGTTTTATAAAATAATCGACTTTGTCTGTGATGAAATGTGAACTAAGAAACTTTGATTCGAGTATATGTTATGGGTTATTGTACCGGTCAGCACTAGTTTATACTAAAAATCCCATCTTTTTGTGACTTTGTTTGCCATTGTGTGTGTTGAGTCTTTAATAAATATTTCGTTGCTTCTGTCTCCCTTCTTTTCTTTATATTGATGGTTTTTCAGAAATTTCATATTTTGTATGTGAAGATATCACTATTAAAGCAATTAAGGCCTCTTTATTTATGTATTTGATGAGTTTATAAAATAGTTTTGGTGACATTTGTGAAAATGTCGATATTTCAGTAATGTTGTTTGTAGGTGATGGGTCTTCAGGATATGGAGGTAGAAGTATAGAGAATGAAAAGGAAAAGAAAAAACCACAAACCTTTCTCTTACATTTGGTGTGCATGTGTATGTGGAGATAGGAAGACAAAACAGAGTTTTGGGTGAAAGGAGAAAGAAGAGGACACGCGCGAGAGAAAACCAACCTTCTAACCTGTGCAGGCTGTGGGCTCCACCAAAAAGTGAAAAAATTGAGTACTGAGATGTGGGGCATGGTTTTGAGATATTGAAGCCAAACAAAAATTTTCAGTTTTGGGTTTTGAGTGAGAAAGAGTTTTGAGAAATGAGTGATGGTTTTAAGTTATGTGTTTTGAGTTTTGAGATACTTCCAATCCAAACACCCTTTAAGTGGCTTGTCTAAGAAAATGTAGTACATTTCTTCGAAAATGAGTGATAAAGCCAAGTCATTTTAGTTCGTTTCCTTTTTCCATTTATTTTTCAAAATTTAAAGTGATTGATTATTTGATTGAAATCATTTTAGAAAATTGATCGTTAGCAATCTTGATCTCACTGTTGTCAAATTATTAGGGGTTGTTTGGTTTATTTTTTTTCATAACTCATCACTCCTCACTCAATTTTTGTCACTCATCACTTAAAATACCATAATTTCCTAATTCCATCCGTTTGGCACATATTTTCAACTTTTCATCACTCAAATTTTTCTACTTTTTGTGGGATCCATACCTAAGCAATGGTCAGAGACTGCTGTTAGCCTACCCCCCTCACCCTCATCTCCCACCATTTTCTTCATTGCACATTTCATTTTGCCACCACCGCAGTCATAGTTTAACACAAAAACTCCATTCACAGTTTAACTAAAGAAGTACAAACAACAAAAACTCTCAACAATTTAACACCACCTAAAGCAGCTCATCACCCCAAATTCAAAACTCCATTCATACTTATTTATGATACACCACGAAAAAAAAAAAAATGTGCTTCCAGATAAAAAACGAGCTTCCAACGGAGTTGACAACAGAGCTTCCAGATCGAATCGTTTCCAACGGAGATCCGCCGTTGTTGTGGATGCCGATTTTGATGCTCCGGCCAAATCGAAGAACAAGTACAATAGCAGCGATGAGGAGAACGAGCACGTGGTGGAGCTTTTCGGCGTGTGATAGAAGATCGACGCCGATGATCTCTTGGCTTAGGTCAGCGTGGGTTGGCATGTGAGTGACCGGTGGGAGAAGAACAAAAAGAACAAAAAAGAAAGAACAGAAAGAACACTGAATTGGAAGAAAGCAAAAAGAATGCTGTGCGTTGAGTGGTCGGAGAGTATGAGCTTTTTGCTCTGAAGAAGAACAAAAAAAAGAACAGATAAAGAAGAAGAGAGAAAGAAAGAAAAGTGGAGAAGAAAGAAAAAGAAAAAAAGAAAGAAAAGAGAGAGTGACTGGTGGGATGTGACAATGCACTGGCTTTTGGGGCCCACAATTTGATCTTATTTACGGACATGCCACTGAGTTTCAGTTTTTGAGTTTTGAAAACAGCTGAAACCTATTTTCACTTCTTGTTACTCTCATCCATTTTTCTAAGTGACTGAGCCATGAAAATGGTGATCCGAAAGTCATTCAAACAAATGCTCATCCGTGGGACCCACATGATTTGGATGATGGAAACAGAAAACTGAGTGATATCACTCAAAACTCATTCCATCCAAACAAGCTCTTAATATTTAGAAAGTTTAACAAAGGAAGTAGCTGTATCCGTTGGAAATACCAAAAAGTTATAGTTGAGCTATGAAAATCTTGGTAAACTATAGTTATAAATATGTACAACACAATTGTGTAATTTACAAATAATTAGATGACATAAAAAAACACACACACACACAAATGTTGCCATGTAATCCCAATCCAAAAAAGGAAAAAAAAATGTTAGCATTTAATTTAAGAAATATTTCGCCCCATTTTTTCTGTATTTTCCATTGGCGAAAATTTTAGCCTTTCAGAAAGAGAAAAAAGAGAGATGCAATGAAACAAAAAAAAAGAAAAAGCGTTAAACTAAATAAATAAAAATAAGCAAGTTAAAACGCCATGAAGGATGAAAATTGAATATCGTAATGTAATTTCACATGCACGAAGATTTGAAGAAGCAAGTTATCAATCAACCATGAATGTTTTTCTTTTTCCACAAAGGAGAAATTTAGATTGACTAAAATGAGAAAAAAAAAAAAAACTCTTAACAGTATAATTAATCTTAAAAGTAAGTTAATAATAATAATTAAAAGGCGAAAACCACATTTTCGTCCCTACATTTTACGTGATTTCCACTTTGGTCCCTAACTTTTTTTTCCACTGCTTTTAGTCCATATCCTGAAAAACGCATCTCGTTTTTGTCCTTACCGTTATATCATAAACGGAAATTGCACAGGTGGCAAACGGAAGCTGACGTGGCCATTAAAATAATAATAAAAAATGTTATTTGACATTAAAAAATGCCACATCAGCATTTAAATTAAAAAAATTAATTTATTAATTTTAACTAAATAAAAAAAATTAAAAACAGAAATAAAATTAAAAACAGAAAATGAGAAAACAACAAACCAAATTCACATTCTTTTCTTTTCGTTGATTTTTCAGAAGAACATGTTCATGTTCTTTGTGTTCTTTCCTAGAACATGATTTTACATGTTCTTCGCAATTTAATCCTTGTTTTATTTTCTTTTCTTTGTCTTTCTTGTATTTTCTTTACAACCAAACACATTAAAATTCAAAACTCAGATAAAAAAAAAATCAACATCAACAAATCTACAATTTGAAATTGAAACTAAAAACCTAACCCAGAAATTGAACCCAGAAATTTGAACCCAATGCACACCAATCAAAATCAACAGATCTGCATCCTCTGTGTTCACAAAATCAACACCAATCTCCTAGTTGGAAACCCACTGATCCAAATTAGAAACACAAAATCAGCTCCAACTTGGAAACACAAAATTCAGCGATCTTCAAAACACCGAAACCTAGCAAATCAAACACTCAAAAAATGCAGAAATAACCTATAAACAGCTATCCACATTCCAGACCAACAACAAACCCAGAAACTTTAAAGAAACCAGCTGATCACAACCATCCACACCAACACCAAACCCATAAATTTCAAAGAAATAACCTAAAATCTAATGTAAACTAAAATCATTTCTTAAAAAATAAAAATTCATAATCGTTTTAATTCTTTTTGCTTTTGTTTTTGGTTAACCTCATCAGCTTAAACCCATAAATTGAGATGAACATCAAACCTAGAAATTTACATGAAATCCAAAAAATGAAGTGAACATCGAACCCATAAATCAATATCAAACAACAAACCCAGAAAAATTACATAAAACCCGCAAATTTACAACCTAGAAATAAACATTTAGAGAGATCAAGCAACAAACCCACTGAGATGAACAACCCAAAAACCATAAGCAGCTCCTTATTTCAGTCATCAATAAACCCAGACCTCAAAATCTCTGCTTCGGTCATCCACTTCGTCAATGGCCAGATCTGAAACGTCACACCAAGTCATTGAATTGCAAGGCAAACAATGATGGCTTTCGTGACTCGATTTTAACAAGCTCGGTCTAGGCTCACCCATTTTATGGCTTTCATCTCTTCAGAAGCGCCACTTAAGACCCACAACCAGCAGCGTGATCAGCTGTCGTCACCGTTTCCTTCTCCACGGCCACATTGATCTCCATGGCTGCAGCCCACCCTCACTGAAACCCAGAAAAACCCAGCCTCTCCAACCAAACCCAGCCATCTCCATCTCCATCTCCGTCTCCAACCACACCCATAATCCAAGACCCATGGATTACCGATCTCCACCTCCATTACCGACCACCCCACGGAAAACTAGAAAAACCCAGAGATTAGAGAGTTGGGTTTAGAGAGAGAGAAAATGTTAGAGATTAAGAGAGAGAGAGGGATTGAAAGCTTGAACAAAGAAAGATACAAACACAAATACGCACCAAGAGACAGAGAAAAAAAAAAAGAAAAAAAGAAGAAGAAAGATACAAACACAAACACAGAGAAGGGATTGGCATGTGGTGGGCTGAGCGGCGGGATTGGTGTGGAGTGAAAGAGATGAGAGTGAGAGGGTTAGAGAGGGAATTAGAGAGGGTTAGGGCGTTTGTGTTTCTAAGCTTTTTTTTTTTTTTTTTTTTTTTTTTTTTTTTTTTAAGTTTCTGGTTTTAATTCTGTTTTTAATTTTTTTATTTAGATAAAATTAATAAATTAATTTTTTTTAATTTAGATGCTGACGTGGCATTTTTTATTATTATTTTAATGGCCACGTCAGCTTTCGTTTGCTACCTATGCAATTTCCGTCTCTGATGTAACGGGAGGGACAAAAATGAGATGCATTTTCCAGGATAAGGACTAAAAACGATGAAAAAAAAAAGTTAAGGACCAAAGTGAAAATCATGTAAAAATGTAGGGACTAAAATATGGTTTTCACCTAATTACGCACGGTTGTGTTAACTTGCAAGTGGGTATCAAAGCGCTGGTTTACTCTTATCTCTACTCCTTATTTTGCTCGCCGCTTTGTTGCGCAACCCTCACAGCAGCCACAGCCCTTTACCTTGCTCTACCAGTACGATGATTTCCACGACTTCATCAAGCGACGTCTCCTCATAACACCAGCAAATTCTGAGTCTGAATGTGAATTGAAACCTGTCGCTGCTTATCTATGCGATCGTCACAGTGGTTGGATTCAAGCTTCGTGTAATGACTTGCTGTTAGGGATCGAAAGAAGTAACCGTGTGGTGGTGCAGCAGCAGCCTGGTGAATTGAAAACCGTAGTCGTTTACACTGTCATCAATCCAATCACTAGGCAATGTCGCAAGCTCCCTCCACGTCCACTTCCTCTTCCTCATCGTTTATTGCAGCTACGGGCTGGGATCATCAGCAGCTATGGCGACAGTAATGATACACAAATCAGTTCTAGTTTCAGGGTGGTGCTCATTCTTAGCACACGCACCAAAAGCCAATTTAACATTCACGTTTACTCGTCTGACACCGGTGAATGGAGCGACTCCGTGGTTTTGTGTCCACCCAACCTGGGTGAATTTCGATTTTCTCTAACCCGTATTCACACTGTCCCCTATAAAGGTTTGCTTTATTGGCCCATTGATGGTGGCCATCTTCTCGGGTTCGACCCGTTCAAGATCAACAACAGCAACAGCAGCACATGTTGTGTGATTGAGCAGCCTGTAGAATTGGATCCATTCCTTGAAATCAATTGCCTTGGCCTGTGTCACGGCTGCCTGAGGACATGTCAGGTCTCAGGTTATGCGCATCCCCGTTTACGCGTTTGGGAGCTCAAGGACTTTGATAATGAAAATAATGGAAGCGGAGCAGGAGGCAAATGGTGTTTGAAGCACGAGCTGTATTTCAGCCAAATGGTTTCAGAAAAATCTCCTTCGCTCACAGAATATATAAACGACCGGAATTGGCTTCGCCCTCCTGTGATCTCGGTGCTAGCTTTTCATCCCAATGATGGGGATATCATGTATTTGTTGATTCAATCGAAGGTTGTCTCATGCAACTTGCAGAGTAGAACCCTCGAAGTCTTTTGTGATATTCCTCACAGCGGACACAGTTTTTTTAGTATCCCCAATACCTTAACCTTTGTGCTACCATCTTGGCCAACTCCCATTCCTTCTTCTCCCTTAGAGAAACAGAATGTCATTTGCCGCGTACCACAATAGTTATTAATATTCTGCTGCTTTTAGGTTTCTGTATTATGGTTTCGATTTGCCTCTCTATTATATAGACAATATTGTTATTGAAATTTTTTCTAATTCAGGTTACTTTTTGGTTATGTTTATTTATCAAAATCGTACTTAGATGTATCTGCCAATTATCTTAGTCACTTACAATTTTCATCCACCTCCCCAGATCACTAATAAACAATACATCTACCCACCTTAACTTCAATCTTAAATACAAAGACAGCCAAAATGTCTCATAAGGAAATGCATACAATAAGAAGACTTAAAGCCAGTAATATCCTCTAAATTACTTTACATAAAAACAATATGATTCATTTTTAAAAAATAAAACCATTGAATATTCTTTCCTAGTCCATTAGAACAATAAAACTATTGAAGCTGTTACTCTTGAATGTGTAAAACAATAAAACAATTATCTCTACAATTTTATACAATTAGTAGAAACTATGCCAAGACGTATTATTTAAGATTATATTAATCATTTATCCAACCTTGACAAAATTTAACTCAACAGCTATAGCCTTTCACATAAAAATTTGATCTACAATCTCGAAGATCATGAACCTAATCTAACAATGAAAGCAAAATAAAACTTAAGATTTACTACATTTGTAATTTATTAATAATTTATAACATCTTAGAGAAGCAAAAACAGTTTAGTTTGATTTAGATTTCTGTGTAGGTCATTGGTATTTGTTTTTGTAATTCTCTGCAAAACAAAGCTAAGAAAATCAAAATTGTTTTTGTAATTCTCTGCAAAACAAAGCTAAGAAAATCAAAACTATTCTAAGACTGAACTAAAAGCAGTCAAATATCACAGAGAGCTGAAGTCTAGAAAGACAAATTTACAACTCACTTGACAAAGTAACCCTTCACTCAAAGTTCAGAACAATTACTTCTCAGCACAAGAGCAATCAACTAATCAAACAAACCCAAAAATTACTCATGTATCAAAGAACATAAACTCCAAAGCTTTGCAACTATAAGTTCATTGATGCAACTTTGATACGTATAGATTAACAACTTCTGTTATGTTAGAGAAAGAATGAAGAATCAAACATACCAAATTGTAGTCAACTAATTTTGACTCCATGACATCCAAATTTTAATCAAATAGCACTATAAAGAATTGAATACAAAACAATACCTTAAGCAACATTAATAGCAGAAGCAGATTTGGAGTCCTATTTGGAGTTGATAAATATTGGAGGACCTGGTTTGGACCAACGGAAGTTTGGTTGAGTTGAGTTGTGAGCTAGGAAGTATGGGTGCGGATTCGGGTTCGCGTGCGGGTGCGGTTGCGGGTGCGATGCAGGGACGCAATACTTTTTTAAAAAGTAGGATACGAGTGTGGTGAGATATGTTTATTTATTAATTATTAAATATATTTTTATTTATGTTTTCTATATATTGCTAAGCACTTTTTTATATAATTGTAAACATATACTAATTTAAGATTAAACAATTGTCAACTGTAGCGTCGCCTCCCAACTAATGGCACAACCAGATAATGTGAATACATAATTTGTCAGAAATCTCTTCTTATCCAAATCACCAGTAAAATCAGAATTCACAAATCCAACAATGCTACTACTCTCTATAGAAGCCCTATAATATACCAAGTCAATATTTGCAATTCCTTTCAAATATTGAAGAGACACAATTTCTTCACCCAAAGCAACAATCCACAAGGCTTCAACCTTAAGTTCCACCTGCTCACCAACACTTTGGTCTTTGACTGTCCTAATACTCTATTTTGACTGGTCAACAATAGCAGACTTATCAAATTTCACATCTCCACTGATAATTAACCATGGGAATCCTGAATCCATACACCACAACCTATAACCTTTTATCCCTAATGCATAGCTTAGGAATATGCACCTATTTGCCCACCGCTCAAGTTTACCATTATTCACATGAGTATAAATAGGACAACCAAATACTCTCAAAATAGAGTAATCAGCAAGAGTACCAAATTATACCTCAAAAGGTATCTTAAATTCAGTGACAGTTGATGGAGATTTATTTACCAAATAGTAGGCCTTATTTATTGCTTCAGCCCAAAATTCCTTAGACAAAACAAATTTTGAGAGCATACAATGAATCCTCTCCAAAAGAGTTTTGTTTATACATTCTGCAACCCCAATCTGTTGTGATTTTCTTCTAATAGTGCGGTGTCTTACTATACCTTCATTCTTGCAGAACTCATCAAATTCACCTAAGTAATAATCCAAACCATTAGCTATCTAGAGACGCTTAATCCTTTTACAAGTCTGCTTCTTAATAAGCGTCTTATATTGCTTCAAGGTGACAAAAATATCACTCCTGTATTTCAGAAAATACACCAAAAATTCTATACTGAACTTGACTATACACTGCTTACCAAAGATGCAATGTTCACAAAAGTCCAGCTTCTCAATTTTCAGACCATTGAACAAACCTTGTTTGCTTAATATTGACATGCCAACCTTATTCATATGCCCTAATTGCATATGCCACAAACAATTATTGTTTGAATTTGGATCTGCTGATGTAGATATTGTTGTAGCACCAACATTGATTGTGCTTCCTTGTAGCATATAGAGACCATTCTCCAATTTTCCCTTGATGAAAACTAAACCACCCTTACTAATTCTCAAAACTCCACCTTCACTAGTGTATTTGTACCCTTGAGAATTGAATATACCCAAAGATAGAAGATTTTTCCTAAAATTTGGCACGTGACGAACATTAGACAAAGTCCTAATAACACCATCATACATCTTAATTCTCACGGTCCCTGTCCCCAAGACCTTACAGATCATATTATTTCCCATTAGAACTTCACCACCACTAATTAACCGATAGGTAGTAAACCAATCTCTTCTAGGAGTCATATGATAGGAGCTGTTGACACCCCATTTTGCAATCTGCATTTAACCTCACATGAAGGGTAAAAGGGTAATTTCACCTTAAAAATAGGAATCTTATTTGTGGCTATTAGATCCTTAATTTCATTTCCTCAAAATGATCATGCCACAAATAGTTATTGTTTGAATTTGGATCTGCTGATGTAGATATTTTTGTAGCATCAACATTCATTGTGCTTTCCTGTAGCATATAGAGACCATTCTCCAATTTTCCCTTGATGAAAACTAAACCACCCTTAGTAATTCTCAAAACTCCACCTTCACTGGTGTATTTGTACCCTTGAGAATTGAATATACCTAAAGATAGAAGATTTTTCCTAAAATTTGGCACGTGATGAACATTAGACAAAGTCCCAATAACACCATCATACATCTTAATTCTCATGGTTCCTGTCCCCAAGACCTTACAGATCATATTATTTCCCATCGGAACTTCACCACCACTAATTAACCGATAGGTAGTAAACCAATCTCTTCTAGGAGTCATATGATGGGAGCTGTTGACACCCCATTTTGCAACCTGCATTTAACCTTAGATGGAGGGTAAAAGGGCAATTTCACCTTGAAAATAAGAATCTTATTTGTGGCCATTAGATCCTTAATTTCATTTCCTCAAAATGATCATGGTGTTTTAACGATCAAATCGATTGGTCATAAACCTTAATCGGACTATCAGATTGAAAGTTATCATCAAATCAAGTTTTAATAGCCGAGATGCATTATCATAAATTGAGTTCGACTATGTGTGATTATGAACAATTGATTCCAATTGGTTATAATTATAATCAATTTGATATTAATGATGTATCATAATTTGATTGGCTAGGACTACATTTTATGGTAAGGTTGCACACACTTAATTAATTAGATAGTCATACATTAATTATTCAACGAGTAATTTGTGTAATTATCTTTTTAATTAGGGTAAATTTGGAATTAATTAAGTCTGAAATGGGAGTGATTGGAGCCTATTAATATTAATTGGAAACTAATTTGGGACCTATTAATGTTAATTGTGCTGAAATTATTTTCTTACAAATGACCTCTGCTCACCATTTTGTTTATATCTCTCAGAATATTTTGAATCTATGAACGATGTTAATTTTCCCAGAAAATAGACATCCGAGGCTTTAATTTAAGTACAAGAATGAGACAATTCTGATTAGAATTGAGTAAGATGTGATTTTTTGAATTTGGCTCTTCAAGCTGTTACAGTAGTTACAGGAAAACCGAATTTTGCTTGCTCATCACTCCCACCAATCTCTACATTTAATGCACCAGCTTTCCCCAAAGTCTAAAATAGGGTCTAGGTTCATAATTCTTTTTGATCATTTGTCAATCCTCATTAAATGACCTTATATTCATATTTTTTCCACTACTACTATATAAACCCCCCTCTCCTTCATTCCAAGACAAAAAACCCCATCTCTTCTCATCTCTTGAGTTCTAGTGAAGTAGAGTCGTTTTGTCATATCTTAGTCTTCCTCAGACTCAAGGTATTGTGTGAGACTCATTCTCCCTCTCCTAGTTCTTCTTTTCTTCTCCACTCTTAGGACTTCCACCAAGAGCCTCCTTCTCCACAATGTGGATTTTGTATGCAAGTATAATCTCTATCCTTAACTAGTTTTTCATGCTGCTATAATGCTAATTTAAGATTAGAGCGTGCTAGTGTTTATTTAAATTCTTTGAATATGTTTGAATGTTCTTAAATGTTTTTATGTGTTCTTTACATGTTCTTGATTGTTCATCACATGTTCATGCATAACACTAGCTTTGATCTTAAATTTACATAAAAAAAATGAAAAAAAAAATGTTTGTTTCATAATTATTTCAAATCATTGAATCTAGGATGTCACCATTCACACACATTCACTAGAATTTATTTTTCAATTCAAATGCAATGCTTAATAAATTGAATTAGGGTTTATCACATGTACACACATTAAATTTAACTTGCAAATTGATTGACATATTGAATGATATGATATGAATGCTGGCCACCATAGTTTAGAAGACTAGTTTCATCGGGCAAGGTGGGTACCCAATACCTTCCTACCTTGTAACATAGCCTCTGAGCCTAGATCAAGGGTTAATAGATCAATGCTTATCCATATAATTTTCAATTTTTAGATTGTAACTATAGGGATAAGGGCCCAAAAGTATATATTAGGCTTTGGGCTTGGTCCGAAGACATTGAATGGTCCGAGAACGGACAAATAGTTAGGGAGGGTTCCAATCCTAAAGTTTCATAAGTAAGGGATGAATGGAAGGTGATCCGAGAAGTAACTCCTCCTCGGATATGATGAATACAGCTCAGATCTATATTCCAACAATCAAAGTGATCTTCCAGGAGGATCCAGTGATAAGGATGTGCATCATACACGTATAAGAGTGATGGGAACTCATAAATATATAAGGAAAAGTTGCTACCACCGCATTAAATGCACCGAAACTACTTTTCTGGCCGTATTAATGTGGAGAAAACCTCTGAACAGTGCTTCCTTAGCTACCGCGACTCATAGAGAGCTAGAAGGGGTGCCTGATGGGACGGGCACTCGAGTAGTGGCTTGGACGATTGACAGATGGAGGGCCAAGATCACCAGAAAGGATATATATAATGTAAGAGACCCTTAAAGAAGAGAGATCGAAAAAATAGAGAAAGAACCCTAATTCAACCAATCCTACGCGCTTTGTTCTTACATGATGGTCCTTCGAACCCATTCTAGCTGTTGTTAGATTCACCAAAGCCTAGTTCTTTAACCCACTATCTACAAATTTATTGTATTGGGCTCATTAACCCACAAGCCCATATATCTTGGGCTTGGGTAGCAAAACCGTGTCCTTTCAGTAACTAAAGCAATGAACTTTATCTTAAATTGTATCTAGGATGAAAGTCATGTAATTTCTTACGATCAATGTAAATTCATTTGCAAATCAATAAAATGAGGAATTTTTCAATATTGGTTTTCTTATTCATTCCATTAAATAAGTGACGATTCTATTGTAAAACTTTTAATCTAAAGGGGAAAATATAAACAGTCGAACCTCCATTTTGAGAAGTAACAACACGACTCTACCCATCCACGTGGGTTTTTCCCAACACCATAAAAAAGGGGCTGGAGGCGTGGTCTCTCATAGGAGCAAGCCAAATCAAGGACCCAAGCGTCACTGGAGCAACTAATAGATACTAATAGAGCTATGTTGTCACTGTCACGCCCTAAACCCAAAAAGGTCCAAAGCATGAGAAAAACATCTCAAAGGTACTAGTTGATTTTTTTCTTTTTGACAATTTAATCCAAAATTCATTATCAAAGTACCAACATCAAGAATTATCATAAAAACTTCATTAATGATACTCCCAAAGTAAGTTAGAACTTTATGCAATAATTACAAGGACCATTGGCTACAAAAGAATATAGGTCTGAATAATTAATTACATATCATCAGCTTGTCCCATCAGTGGGAATAAAGTCACAACCACTATAATATACAAAAGAATGAGTTAAGCCTATTCTAAGATGTACATCATTTAATATCTCCATCACAAAAGTTCAGCCTTCATCAATAGTTAGTCTAACTACTGATAGCCACCAAAACACTATCTCAAAAAATTGTTGCCTACTTTGAAAGTTTATAAAATAATGGGAAGAAACAAAGTTTAGTAAGTAGCATAATTAATGAGGGTGGGGGGAAATGCAAGTTTCATGATAATGAACATTTTATAAAACATGTTATAATTTGGGAATTTTCATGAAAATCAAGCAAATCCATTTTTGTTAATAAAATGACAAGAATGATTAAAAGAATGTAACACCAAGTTTTCTCAAAATATTTTAACATGAAACTACGTCCTATTTACTGTGAGCTATCAAAACACTCTTTTAAAACCTAAAAATCCAACCCAAGGCCACATGACAAGCCTCCATAAAGACGTTAGGTATGCCACAAAGGCATCAAGTTATGCCACGAAGACATCAGTTATGCCATGAAGATTTATGCCACAAAGACGAGGTACCAAGATACCAATGTCACCAAGACTACTGCATTTGGCTGGGTAATCACCAGGTAATCACATGTCATAGCCCAAGGGTAAAAACATGAAGAGCTCACAGTTTACATGAAAGCAAAACACTGTTTAATTTTAAGTAGTTTCACAAAAACCTTTGAAATACTCAATATATTTATAAGGTTCCCAAATTTTCCAAAATCATTTCTTGTCAATAAGATTTTCTATCAATTTCCCAAATATCACAAGTCAAGATAAAACATCTATAGAATTTGCAATTAATGCAATAAATCCATAAAATCCATTCCGAATTATATCAAAGATGCTTATCTCTTCCATACTAACAAATTATGCATTTCCCTATATGCAATATTAAATATGATGCGCTTTTCATATATAATCATATATAATAGGGTCACAACACAATACTTTTTAAGAAAACATAGTTCCACAAATAATTTTCCAAAATGTGTTTGACCCAAAAACAAAGTTTATGCAACATGATTATTTTCCAAAAATCCCATTAAAAGCTACTTACCTTGCAATCCGCAAAAAAAGCCCAATTCTCCAAGCTCCAAAGGAGATTAGTTAGAACCTAAACAATATCAAGCAAACCTATCACAATAAGCATAAAGCTTGAAATTGTATCTAGCTACAAATTAGGAATTGCCAAATAAGCACTTTGATTAGGCAAGCCTAATATTTAACCTCATCAATAATATATTCCACTTCCAAAGTTTCTCAACAAATTAATTCATAAGGCGTAGGCTCCAATTTATAAAATTAACCCATTCAAGGTATTATCTCTAACATCAAAACCTCAACACTTTCTAAGTACTTCCCAAAAGGTTTACACCACATCAACAAGAGACCCATGATACCAAATATCATATATCCTCCAAGACAAATGATTTGAATAGTTAACTAGCTCCAAATAATCAATAAAAATTATATTCACCATTTATTTCACATTAAAAAGCCAAAACCCCCAAATTTTCACCACTTAGATAACCACCATTGTAAAAACTATAAACCCACTCATCAAATAAATCTACCAAGACAAAACCCATACATAAAAACACATAAATATCAATTCTAATGCTCATAAATCACATGGGTATCATTATTAAAACTTAGATAAAAATAGCCTCAAACAAAAGTGTAAAACCCACAAAAAAAGATTAGAAATTTTTACCTCAAAAAAGGATGTGAAGATACTTATAAGTTCTTAAAAATTTTTCGGTGATCTTGCCAGAGAAATGATGGTGGAAGTGGTGTTGTGGAGTATGTAAAAATCTAACCATCACTTTTTTTTTTTTTTTTTTAAAATTAACTGGGATGTTACAGTCACCCACAGAATTAAACTCCACAACACTAGCTACATTACTAGTATTTGAAGTACCATCGTTCTCCTTTTTCTCTTTGAGTAGCATGCATTCATTTTTCCAGTGTCCTTCGTTTTTACAATAGTGACACTTACCAGATCTAGATTTTGATCTAGATTTTTCTCTATTACTATTAGACCCATTTTTTTTGGTACTCCTAGCAACAAGATCATTAGCATAATTGTCGCCCCAATTTTCAAAAACTTTCTTCAATTCCTTAGAATTCAATGCATCTTTGACATCATCAATTGAGATAGAATCTCTTCTAGAACCATACAACATGGTGTCGACAAAGTGCTCAAAAGAAGGAGGCAATGAACATAACAAAATTAGAGCCTGATCCTCATGTTCTACTTTGCAATCAATATTTTTCAAATCAAGAACAATTCTATTAAATTCATTAAGATGGTCAGAAATAGGTGTACCTTCTTTCATTCGAATGGTGTATAGCCACTGCTTCATGTACAAGAGATTTGAAAGAGTCTTAGTCATGTACCGACTCTCCAACTTAAGCCACAATCCTGTAGCTGTTTCTTTGTCTACAATCTCTCTCAGGGGTGAGGTTTGGGTCCAGTATCCAGTTGCACTGGACTCGTTGAGATTATAACATGTGTCAACTTTTGAATATATGTCACTATCTTAATAGGTCTAGTGCACTACATGCACTGGACCTAAGCCTCATCCCTTTCTCAGAACCTCATCTCCAAGAGACAACAAAATTGCACTATGTGCCTGTTCCAAGAGATCTTCTTTTTCCTCATCTGATAGCGTTGCTGGCAAAGCATTCTTGCCCTTTAGTTCTTTCCACAATCTTTGTTGCACTAACAAAGCACACATCTTGACACACCATAAACTGAAATCATTCTTCCCGTTAAATTTTTCGATCTCAAATCTTGCTGTCGACAAAGCCTTTGTCACCATACCAAAAAACCCAGTGAACCAATAACAACACAACCAAATAGATCTAATGAACAATCTCAATCCAAAACAAAGAACCCAAGGCTCTGATACCAGTTTGTTGTAAAGTGGAAGCTTTAATACCAATTTGTTGAGAATAGCGGATGCGTAAATATCTATTTGTTGTGTATGTATTCAAATAACAGTGAGTTTATGCAAAATACAAAAGAAACAATCACACGCGAATACAAAGATTTATGTGGTTCGGCTTTTGGCCTACGTTTACGGGCAGCGTTGAAGATAAAGTTTCACTAACAAAAGAAGGAGATTACAAAGGTGGTACCAAAACACTCTTACAAAACCCAAACCCCAAATACACCCAAAAGAACTCTCAATCACTAGTAGCATGTGACTAGAAAAACCTAAAAATCTCTAGAACAAAGTCGCACCTTAGAACTCTATACAATTAAAGAGAATAAAGAAACCTATTCTAATAATGCGGCACTGATACACACAATTGCCGTATAACATATATATTTATACTGGGCAAAGTCGGCTAGGATACTAGATAGATATCAATACCAAAGTTGCTTGGGTTTGTACGTAGATAATATTACGCAGTCCTGGTAGGACTTGTAATCTCAAGTAAACTTCCAAGTTTCTCAAAAAAAAAAAAAAAAAAAGTAAACTTCCAAAAGTGTGTCCAACACTAATGCGAGATAATCCCATGTGGTGCGCTTACATGCACTATAATTCAAGCCACCAATCATAACACTTCATCTGTTCATGTTTTGGCAATGAACGCAATAGAGAGATCTTTTGCCCGCACTAATTCTGCAAACTTGTTTTCCCAAGCTCATGATAGTTTTAGACTAATAGTTTGCTAAATGGTTTAATTGTTGTGATTTTTGCTAGGTGGAGATGGGGTTTAAATTTGGGCTATCAATTTTTACAAAATTCTAACTTTTAAATCTTTTTTATTTATTTATTTTTAAATGGTGAAAGTGATGAGATGGGTAACGTCTGTATAATACTAGAGCAAACATTGGGTGGATAAAATAGCACTTTCAAACCGTGAGTAGGTAAAATGAAATTTGGGTCTAATTTCAGGTGGGGTAATTTATAATTATCCCCTTTTATTATTTAAATTTTATAAATTAATGTGTCAATTTTTAAACACACAACAAAAAAATAATTTAAAAATTTATTTGTTACATTGTTAATATAGCATCAATCACATTTGTTATCACATTAGTTTATAAACAATTTATAGTAAAATAGCTAATAATTTTACCATTCTCTTTCAAATTTTTTTTTTAGTTGGAAGCCATGACCTGTCTCATTCTCATGAAGAGGCAAAGGGTGGATGACCCATTTTACCTTCTTTCTAGCAATAATCATTATTGTTGACCAGACTCTATAATGCACATAGGATGTTAAGAACTTCCTTGACAACTAGATGGAAACAAGACATAGCCGAAAAAAGAACATAAGGGAAAGAGGGAGAGATAAATTGAGCATGGTCAGCATGACTCAGACTCTCGGAGCTTAGAGCTAGTTGGGCCCAGCTGTCCAAAATGAAGCCCTGTTAGAGCTTCTTATAAGATGCTGAAAAGGACATGGCGAGGCACATAGAAATATCATAGATGACACTGATCATTAATAGCTCATGTGGTGGGTGTGGCTTAAGTGTTACTACTAGCTTCTCAAACCATCTCATTTAGAGAAAGAAAAACCAAAGTATATAGGGTCCGTTTGGATTTAGCTTATTGTTGCTGAAAACTGATGATTGTTGCTAAAAACACTGTAGCAAAATAATTTTTAAATGTGTGAATAGTACCGCGGGACTCATTTTTAAATTTTTTTTTTGAATAAAGTGGCTGTGGGTCCCATAAACAGTTCGTAAACAGTATTTTTTGTCTCATGAACAGTGCGTGAACAGTGCACGCACTGTTCATGAACAGTACTTTTTTCCCTCAAAAGTCAATAACTCCGGCGTAAAAAAAAAAAAAAAAAAAAAAGACTGAAAATGCATAACAAAACGCAACGCAACATTTAGCTGTATCCAAACCCTCACATAGTCTTGTGGTGATCAAGGGAGTCAATACCGTACCGGAGGCTGTACCGGTTTGCCCAGCGGTACGATATATTTCGGATACCGGTCAATACCGGTGTACCGTTTCGGGTTTACCGCTATTTTTTATATTTATAAATATATATATATATATATATATATATATGTATGTGTGTGTATATATATTATAATAAATATAAAAGTTTATCATAAAACATTTTCTCAATTGAGAAGTAATTATTCATGGTTTTAGACTTTAGTATCAATTAAAAGAAAAAAAAAACACAATATAAAAAATAGAAAGCTTAAAAGTTACCATTGCATACGAAGAAAACAAATAATACTAATAAGTTAATGCAAATAAGTTACCATTCTGCCCTAACAAAAATTCAAAAATTACAAAACTTAAAAAAAAAAAAAAAAAAAAAAAAACCTTTTTTCTGTACCGGCCGGTACGCCCGGTACCGGCCGGTATTGCCCGAAATTGGCTGGTATGGCCGGTACATGGCCGGTACGGCCGGTATTTAAACCGGTACGAAACATTGATGTTTCGATACCGGTATGGAGCCGGTACGGCCCGTACCGGTACGGTATCGACCACCTTGGTGGTGATGCTTAAGTTCATGCTTCTATATGCTCTTAATTTCTTAATTAATGCAGCACATCAAATATATTAGCTAAAATGCAAAATTGACCTTTTAAATTTTTTCAGAATTCATTTCAGTTTTCTAATTTTACTTTCGTTTATTTCAGTCCTTTAAGTTTCAGATTTATTCAATAATTAAGGCCTCTTCGTCAATTTTTGTTAAAATTTTTTGAAAAAAAAAATTCTGGGAAATACTTTTCAATTATTAATTAAATTTTTTTAGTTTAAAAAATTTGAAAAATTAACCACAACATATAACAAAAGTTGATAAAAAAAAATCTTAATTGAATAAACTTGAAAGTTAGAGGATTAAAACGAAAGCAAAATTAAAGAATTGAAATAAATTTTGGTGAAACATAGAAGAAGTGTTTTGCATTTTAGCCTAAAGGTTTTATTGAAGTATTCAGTATTTTTTTTTTTTTCAAAAAGCCAACTTTTTTTTTTTTGAGGAAGTTCAAAAAGCCAACTTGATGTTATTGTTCGCAATTGTTCATTTATAACTTTGTATTGAAGAGGATAACATTATTTATTATTTATTTATTTTTTGCTGCTGAATAAGAGGATAACATTAGTACGTAGTTAATTTGACACGTGAAGGTTCAAAAGTTGTCCAGCCTTGTCCTTGCTCCTAGAGTTTTAAGGGGCAAATTAAAATGTTCATTTCAAGTCATCTTCATTTTGTTATAATTTCTTCAAGAATTATTTTGCCTCAATGACGTTCAACTCTACAGAGTAAAGACAATAAGGGACAACTTTTGAGCCTTAAACGGTAATGGAAATGTCCATTGAATCCTTTATAACTCAAATTTTCCACACACACACACACACAAAAAGAAAAGAAAAGAAAAGAAAAGAAAAGAAAAGAAAATAACTCTAAAATTTAAAACTAAAGAGGAAAAAAAAAATAGTTGGATTTCATATTAAACTAAAGAGAATAAGATACCAAAAAAAAAAGGTTATGGATTTAATATTAAACTTACATATATTACAAATAAAAAGAATTATTTTCTCATGTCCAAGTCGAGAAAGACAAAAAAACCCACCCAATTCTTCGTAGGAAACTATTTCAAAATTCAAGTCCACCTCACAAGTCACAAAGCCACTTCAACCAACAACGAAACCCGATCGAGCTCACCACAGGCTAAGCCAAATCTACTATACAAAGGCTACGTGAAATTCCCAAAATACATAGTAGTAACCAGTAATGCCAAGCTAAATGCCATTCAAAAAGCTTTCGACTTAAGAAAAAAAGACCTTTAATTAATCCCCAAAATCGCAATTGGTTAGCTATTGTCATCGAAACTTATTAATGCGTAAAAGTAAAACACTATCCTCCAATAACATTTGAAAACCTAAACGAAACTAGTAGTTAAGAGTTAAGAGTTAAGACTTTCAAAGACCATAATTACACATTATTTAATTTAGTGAAGCTGTCATCTACGATGGCATGCGGTGTCAGTGGAGGCCGAAACAACATCACTAACAACCAAATTGTACCTTTTGTATACCCAATGAAACCATCTCTCTCTCTCATAAAATTTTGGTAGCAGTTAGTTTAATAACTTCTTTTTTGTTTTTTTTTTTCCTGTGTTTGTATTTTGTAAAGAAAGGTTTATTGGACATTCCCATTGTTTTAGTTTAAAAAGTTTTAGAATACAATTTTACAATATTTTAGACATTTTACCGTATTTGTTCCATGGTAAAATATTGGCCAACTAAAAATATTTTCAATCAAACAACAAGAGCTATGCAAAATCTTGTAAAATGTTTTTACACTTAAGAAATGGGTAAAACATTTTACATTTTTCTATAATGACCCTTTCTAACAAGTCCACCAATTGAATTGAAGTTTTACAACCTAAGTAATCATATTCTTAGTAAAACTTACAATTGTTACCCAACCTAACTCCAAAAATCCATTGACTCTTTTTAGGTATGAAGATGTTACACGTGAACCTAAAGATCACATCAATAAGTTCAAGTATTTACTTGAAGATAATTTTGAATTGGTCTTGTGTTTTGTTTAATTAGCTTGTTTCAAAACTGAATCGATCTATTTAGGAATGTGCATGAGCTTGTCTTGACGGATTTTATTTTGTTAATTGAAACCGACCACATGAAGTTGAAAAACCACCGATCCAAAACAATCCGCAAGTTCTAAAATAACCAATACCTAAACCAATCCACAAGTGATTTGTTTGAATCAATTTGGGCTGCTAGGTTTAGACTTCTTTTGTCATGCTTATACTAATATTCACATACTTAAGGTCATGGACTAGAATTTGGGCTTAAAAATCTAAACGCTCATTTGAGCCAGAATGTGAGATATATAAGATATGTTTGCCTCTATTATATGGGAGAGTTTTATAGGACTATTTTATTGGATTTCCTGTGTCACCGAAATATTTAAGTAATATAAGATATTAATTATTTGATTTGTCAAAATATTATATGTGAACTATATAAATAAGATATGTTAATTTGTTATTGGTTGAAAATTTCTCTATTTTCAAGAATATGGATGAAAAGGAATTATACCAACAATGAATGCAGACAGCCTAATAATAATTATTGAACTTTGTTTTCATCACTGTATAAGATTTGTTCAAAGAGACTTATTATATTTCAGTACTTTGATTTTAGCATCGACATCAGTGTATGAGGATCACGACGTTAATTTATTGAAGGAAGCATCACGTAATTTTCAAAGTCATCGAGCCAAAAGAACCCCACAAGTTGTAGCCAGCGAATCACCGACGCTTGAGCGGCGTAAGCGTAGAGGTCAAGGACAGCTTGAATAAGACTCAACTACTCCTTACACATTTCTTCTTCTTAAACGTGTTGGGGGCTTTAACTGCACTTTGGTCATTCATGCAGATCCATGTTACTCGGTGTTTGACTTAGCCCAAGCATTCAATTTGCTTCACCAACTAGCATTTATGGTATATGGTTCGTACCAGCTAGATTTAAGCTCTACATTAATTGTTGGATTTGTCTACCTCCATTTGGATCCTCAGCCGTTGATACAAACGACGCTAGCTTGACGGTAATTTCTCCATGCCCCAAGGTTAATTGCCTTAATTGGCGTTTTCCATTTCATGGGCATAATTTAGTTTCTTAGCCCATTTTCTGAAATTCATTGGAGAGAGAGAAAGAGAGAAATTTAATAGAAAAAGGGTGAAGGGATTAGGAGCAGCGCCCACTTGACTACGGTAGTTGAGGAAGTGTTATATTCATTGACCTAAAAAATGTGAAATGTGTTATATAGTCAGTCTACCGTTAGGGCTCAATTGAATTGGTGGATCAACATGTAACATCTTAATGAAGACATTTTAGAGCATTAATATCCGGGAATGCAAAAAAATGTCTATTATATATACATACTCAAAACCTACTTTATATATTTTATCATCTCATTTTACAACTTATACAAGATCGCAATTTCTATTACATACAACTTATTAAAATAATATAAACTATACCAACGAATAATATAAACAAATCAATTATCTCTCTTCTTTAGCTCCCATCTCTCTCTTCCCTTTTTTCCTTTCTTCCTCTCTCACTCCATTAAAATATGTGTTTTTATTTTTGCAACCCATGAACAGTAGGGTTGTATATATACAAATACAACCTTATTGTTCATAGTTGGCAAAATATTTTAAGTACCCATATCAGGGTAAAGCCCTCTTTTAGTGTCTTGATTGCTAAAATAACAACTGGAAGGTTTTTACATCATCAATATTAATACTTTTAGTAAATGTTATGTTAACAGATATCTTTAAGATAATTATTAATAAGTCATTTAAATAAAGTTTTGACATTATTTTCATGGAAAATATAAAAACAAAACTAATTTTTTTTTTTCCTTTCATAAAAGTTTATAAAATATCTCCTAAATGGCATTGGTTTAATTAGGAGATATTTGTAAAAACTTTTTAACTAAAAAGAAAAAAGAAGTGAAGTGAGATGAAAAACAAAGAAAAACAAAATCATATAATTAATGAAATACATAAAGAGAAAGAGGGCTTTTGATTTTTTTTTTTTTTTCACTCTAATTAAATTGGTTTTAAGTAATAATCCAAAGGATATTGTTTTTTGAGAATCTAAAGTGGTGTGTGTTTGTTTTTGGTGGGAAATGTCCAAGTGGTTGAACAGCCTAAATTTTTGTTTTTCTTTTTCACATGCAATAGACAGATCACCAGGGGCCCATATATGATATATACAAACAATTGGTCTAAAAAGTCTGAGCCCTTGTACGTAGGCATTGGGTGGCCGATTTTAGCTGACGTTTTTGCAACACATTCATAAATACAATTATCAATGTTAAGGATGTGCTAACCTAATTCATTAATGGGTCATGCTAATGAGTGTCCTTAGGGCACTCGTTAATAATCTATTTTAAAAAAATTTTGATACCACTTTTATGAGAAATGAAAAAAGCTGTCAAAATATTAATTACTTTTTTTTCATTTCCCATAAAAACTTTCTTTAAATGGATTATTAACCAGTGCCCTAAGGATGTGCTAACCTAATTCATTAATGGGTCATGCTAACGAGTGCCCTTAGGGCACTCGTTAATAATTTATTTTAAAAAAATTTTGATACCACTTTTATGAGAAATGAAAAAAGTTGTCAAAATATTAATTATTTTTTTTATTTCCCATAAAAACTTTCTTTAAATGGATTATTAATCAGTGCCCTAAGGGCACTCGTTAGCATTTTCTTTCATTAATAGGAAAATTTTCTTGTTCAATAGGGATATTAATTGGTTGAGTTGAACTTAATTCACGTATTGCACATGTAATGTGCATGTCAATTGTTCTACTTAGATTGATATTGGAGATCTAGTACAAGAGCAAAGTTGAATCCACACAAAGCAGGGTGAAAATGTACGTAAACACATACAACCCCACTTCAGCAGCTAGAGAAACATTAATAGTAGATTTTCCATCTCAATATTGATGAGTGCCATATCTAGAAAATCATCCTTGTTCATCATCAGGAAACGAATAATTTGAGATAAATGACTCAACATTTTGGAGGCATGCATGCACTACTGCTTTCTAGAGTATCCTTTCTCTTACAGTACTTTTACTAATGTTACAATTTTAGTAATCTGAAGGAAGGTTTTGTACAATGCTTTTGGTACTAAATACATGCACTGCTATCAGTACCACTCAGTTGTGCCTTATAGAGTATCCTTTCTCTTTACTCTTTTACTAACGTTACAACTCTAGTAATCTGACTGAAAATTTTACAGTGCTTTAGGTACTAAATGTATGCAACTTTTTGCACAATTATATAGAATCCGGTGAGGCTATAATGTTTAATTTTATTTTTGAGAGAGTTTCAACCTATAATGTTCGCTTTTGATGATATCTTTTTACCATCAAACCAAAACACCATTCAATTTTTGGTGTAGGCGAGGATTAAACCCCCATATTTATTATTTAATCATCAGAGATTTTACCAATTGAGCTAACTGGAACCCACTGGTGAGGTTGTAATGTTAAGTAAGTAATCTTACATGAAAAGAAATGATAAACCCATATATATATATATATATATATATTTTTTTTTTTTTTGGAGGAGAAAACCCCTAAATTGCGAAAAACCTCATTGAACTCATGCACTTGTATATAAAGGAAAATGCATTTTCATAGTGATTACTTTGGCCATCATTAATGCGTGATTAAGAAGATAATGATAAATTGATTAAAGGGTCATTAGCAAAGACTAATACTGATAACCGACAATGCATTTTGCTATTTACAGCACTTCGAAGTTTGAAATTCCAAATCCATATATTTCATTTCCCACAAAAAATTTAGAGCAAAGAGGTGTCAGCGCCGGCCTTATTATTTGCTATACAGTAGGGTCTCACATTATATCCGTGTGAAATAAATGCTTCTAACCAACTCTCTTAACTGTATACCAAAACCGTGTTCACTTTTTTTTTGGTCACTCCCCTCTATATATACTTATCCATGGCTTTTAAATTCCACACTCATACACACAGCCAGTATTAAGTTCATTCTTTTGCTTTACATTTCTAGGTGCTTTGCCTATTTGGCAATGGAGTATAACAAGATGTGGGTTGTGTGTGCAGTAGTGTTGGTGTTGAGTTTATGGTATAGGGTAGAAGGGGATCCCCAAGTACCTTGTTACTTCATTTTTGGGGACTCATTGGTGGATAATGGCAATAATAATCAACTCCAATCTTTGGCTAGATCAGACTACCTGCCTTATGGGATCGACTTCCCCGGTGGACCGACTGGAAGGTTTTCCAATGGGAAAACCACTGTTGATGTGATTGGTGAGCTACCTCTCTTTCTCTAAACTTAGCTCAAAAACGAAAACGTTTTAGTTAGCTAGCCACTAAAAAAGTTGTAAGTAGAACAATATTAATTTTATATGGTTTACTACTAACATAATTTTTATACACTTAATATAATATGCCATCTCATTAGTTGTGAAAAAAAATTGTCTTTCTAGGTTTATTGTTGGTAAAAATGACACTTAACTTTTTTTAGTTACTCTAATTACTGTTAGTTAGAATAGAAAATATTGGTCATCCATATATGAATGAATATTTGGGCACATGTGTGCATTGATTATTATCCTTTAATAAAAGCATGTGTTATTTTCCTTTGTAATCGTAGTTTTTGTCCCAAATTAGTTAGTAATTTATTGTACCTATCTTAAGCTGTGTGCCGGCCTAGTTACGTTGCACATGATTTTTGTACATGCATTAAATATGAAATTGAAGCTTTTATTTGGAGCAATAATGGATACATCAGCAATTATGAAAATTTTTATCAAATGTTTTGTGATTATAATTATATATAGATGTTCTCTTTTATTTTCCTTCACAAAAATATTAAGAGAAAAAAAAAAAAAAGTAAATTTTGATAGGGAAACTTTTTGCTTCCAGATCTGTATTCATTAAATTATGACTCATAAAAAAATGTCCTTAACGTATATTAACACAAAAACATTACTTAAGAAATAGTTATGTGAATTGGGCGTAAGGTTGCTACCATGCATGCAATATGAATACGATATTTTTAATCAAAAACTACACCAAGCTTAGTAATTGAACTCATAATATTTGAGTATACGCAATGTTGGAAATCTAAAAATACATTTCCATATCTACACAGCTGAGCTTTTGGGTTTCGATGATTATATACCTCCCTATGTAAGTGCAAGTGGCCAAGACATTTTGAAAGGAGTGAATTATGCTTCTGCAGCTGCTGGAATTAGAGAGGAAACTGGGCAGCAACTGGTAACTATTTTGATGCACTCTCTTTTTTAACTAGCAAATATGACTTCATATCGTGTTATATACATATAGTTCACCTATGTATCCCTTTTGTCTTTGTAGGGAGGTAGGATTAGCTTCAGTGGGCAAGTGAAAAACTACCAAAACACAGTCTCACAAGTGGTAAACTTGCTAGGGAATGAAGACTCAGCTGCAAATTATTTGAGCAAGTGTATATATTCAATTGGATTGGGCAGCAATGACTATCTTAATAACTATTTCATGCCCACATTTTACTCGACTAGCAGCCAATATACACCTGAACAATATGCTGATGTCCTAATTGATCAATATAATCAGCAACTCAAGGCCAGTACTCTATTTCTTTAATTTAATTTTAGAAAATTTTCCTTGATTTATCCATATACTCTATTAACATAACAAAAGCCAATTATTTTTATGGTGGGAATAATGGAAAAAGGCCATTATTGTTGACCAAGATATATAGGCTCCACCAGCCATTAACTTTTTTTTGGGCTTTGAGGAAATGGGCCTTATTCAGGCCGACCTCATGTGTGCACTCTTTGTGATAGTTCTAGTTAGAAGAAATTGTTCTTTAATTCACAAAAATATTAAGAAAATTATCTAACACTCCGAAATGTTTGTTTATGTTACAGGCTTTGTATGATTATGGAGCAAGGAAAATGGTCTTGTTTGGAATTGGTCAAATAGGCTGTAGCCCCAGTGAATTGGCTCAAAATAGCCCGGATGGTAAGACGTGTGTACAAAGAATCAATTCAGCCAACCAAATATTCAACAGCAGGTTGAAATCTCTGGTTAATACACTCAACAACAATCTCTCAGATGCAAGATTTATCCATATAGACTCTTATGGGATCTTCCAAGATATAATAAACAGCCCTTCAACATATGGTAATTAAATAATTCTCTTTTAGTTAAAATTTTGTTAACTTTGTGCACTGAGTACGACTTTTAATTGTCATTAAAATATGACATGAAATATTCATGGTTCTCTTTCTTTGGTAAATTTTAGGTTTCAAGGTCACGAATGCAGGGTGCTGTGGAGTAGGTAGGAACAATGGGCAAATTACATGTCTACCTATGCAAACTCCATGTCAAAATAGGAATGAGTATCTGTTTTGGGATGCTTATCATCCAACTGAGGCAGGGAATGCAATTGTGGCCAAGAGAGCTTATAGTGCTCAAGCTGCATCGGATGCTTATCCGGTTGATATTCGCCGATTAGCCCAGATTTAGAGATGGATCTAATGGGTACAGCTGGCTCAATAAGATAGAAAGTTCTTGTTATATTTTTCTGTATCACTAATATTGTTGCCATGAGTCTTATATTTTTCATTTTTATTGATAAGTTGCTATGAGTCTAAGATGTTTATAATCATAATATCATTACCTCCCCATTCAATTTGTTGTATGCGGAGTATATAAATGTATGGAAATTGTACGTTTTTAGACACCTTAACACAAGTTGTTTAACCTAGTTATTTAGCCAAGTGATTACTTAAATAAATTATTCAGTTCTAGGTTAACACAATAATATCATATCATGCAAATAAAGCAAAAATATAAAGAACACCACGATATGATGACCCAGAAAAACCTAACCGGTAAAAAGCTTCAGGAGAATTTAACCTAGCTATCCTCAAGGTAAAAACAGATCCACTATGAAAGAATTGAAGTTTTTACAATAGAACTTAGACCACTAATATCCTATTACTATCTCGAGTAGAAAACTTACTACCATAACCACATGACAGCTCCGAGTCCACAGACTACTTCTTTCTTTGATCTACAACAATCACAAGTTCTCCTACTTGTGACTTTGAGACCCCACTCAAAGGTTTTAGATCTTCTTTAAAGTTTTTTATGCAGCAACTGAAGAGATCATCAAGTTCTTGATGCAAATTGTCGGACCATGTGCCTTACCGATCCATCCAACGACCAATTGGTGAAGGATGAGGGGGGACAAATCTTTTATAGCATTCGATCGCAGACCAAGCCCATTGGTATTGGGGCAAATTATGAAATCCCTCACAAAAATCTTGATCTTGACAACTCTTTATGTGTGTATGAAGGTAAACACCTCTAGATCTCACAGAAGATTCAACACACAACTCTCCAAAGACTTCTAAAATGTAGCTAAGGTTTTTCCTTTTATACTTGAAGTAAAACACTTAACCCTACACGTCATATGGGCTTGGGCTGAATTGGAATTTCTGCAGAAAATTAAATCTGCATGAGTTTCGAACGATCGATTCTAATTTTTGATCGATCGAGCCTTGTAGATTTTGTTCAATAAATCCTGCAATCACTCAATTCCAATTTAACATTAAATCACACTTTGAACAAGCCTAAACCTACACTTTATGTTTTGATCATGGTTTGCCAACACAATATACATTGAAGTTCTAATACATTAGTTCCTAAAGTCTTAGAATCTAACAGAAATTTTAAAAAAGATTGAATTCAATATTGATTTGGAGTAAAGCTCATTGTTTACATTTTCTTTTCAATGAAACATTGGAATATTACAAATAGAAGAATAGGAACTATCACAATCAACTAAAATCCCATTACAACACAAGAAAAAACAAAACAAAAGAACCAACCCCATTGTTTTTGTGAGAAGATGCTGATGATGCTGTTAGAGATGGTGAGAAGCCAAAGGAGTTGTCAGAGATGGATCAATTGAACACACACCTCATGCATTATAAATTGACTTTGATTAAATTTTAATGAAAAAATGATTTGCTTAGTAATAGAGTGGTCATGTATAGTGCATGTACGCGACCACTTCTGTAAGTTATAGATGAGAAAATTTTGAGGAAATGGTCAATTTACTCAATTCTTAGATCTCAAGGGTCAACTATACAAAATTGATAGTACGTGTGTTTTGAATTGATCCGAACCTCATTGAGTTTTATTTATTTATTTTTATTTTTTATTTTTTATTATTTTTTTCAATTATACTTTGCTCTCTCTTTCTCCTTGCTAATACTATCTTATCTCTAACTCATAAAAGTTTTGGTATTTTTGGGTTAATGTTTTGTTAATCTTCCTCATTCTTTTATCTCTTTGAAAAATTTCGTAACAATATCTAGCATGATATTGGTGTGTATGATTGGTGTTCTTATGTGTGATTGATGTGTTTTCTTATTGGTGATGTGTTTTCTTATTGGTCACACCAATAAAAAAACACATCAATCGCACACAAGAATACCAAAGATTGATATGACACATATTTTTAATTAAGAAAAAAAAAAAAGAAACATACAACCCCACTTCAACAAAGTTGAATCCACACAAAGCAGAGTGAAAATGTACGTAAACACATACAACCCCACTTCAGCAGCTAGAGAAACATTAATTGTAGATTTTCCATCTCAATATTGATGAGTGCCATATCTAGAAAATCATCTCTGTTTATCATCAGGAAACGAATAATTTGAGACAAATGACTCAACATTTTGGAGGCATGCATGCACTGCTGCTTTCTAAAGTATCCTTTCTCTTACACTTTTACTAATGTTACAATTTTAGTAATTTGACAGAAGTTTTTGTACAGTGCTTTTGGTACTAAATGCAAGCACTGCTATCAGTACCACACAGTTGTGCCTTAGAGCATTCACATTAAAGCTCTCAAATGCTAAAAATGCTATTTTTTAGCATTTTTGAGATAAAAACACCTCTACATTAAAGCTGCTAAATCTTAAAATTTTTAAGATTTAGCTACTATACAATCTCATATTTGAGACTGTACTATAGCTGGATTGTCAAAGAAAAATTCTTTTTTAATCATCTCAATGGCTCTCTCTCTTTTATCTGTCTCTTTCCTCTCTCACTTTTTCTTCTCTTTTCTCACTCTGTGCTTTGCCAATGTGGTTGGCCGATGAGTGTGCTCTGCCGATGATTGTTCTCCAGTGATGGTCGTGGGTCGTGGTCTGATGTGCTCCGGCAATTTTGTGGGTCTGGGTTTGTGGGTCTGAGTTCATGGGTTTGGGTTTGTGGGTCTAGGTTTGTAGGTCTGCGTTCGTGGATCATTGACGTGACCGATGTGGATCATCGATTTGATTGGCGTGGATTGTCAACTTGATCGGTCTCATCAGCGTGGGTCATTGACTTGATCGGCGTGGGTCTCTAATCGTTGTGGTGGTCGTTGGAATTGTGGTGGCTAGTGGCCAGTAGTGGGTAAGATTGCTGGTTTGAGACAGTGAGACCGAGAGAGAGAGACAGTGAGACTGTGAGAGAGAGAGAGAGAGAGAGAGAGAGAGAGAGAGAGAGAGAGAGACAGTGAGACCAGAGAGAGAGGATGAAAAAAAATAAAAACAAAAAAGGAATAAAAAATTATAAAGAAATAATATTTAAATGAAGTTGTAAAAAAAATAGAAGTTTTGATGTTTGGTATATTATAAAATGAGTTGTTAAAATTGTAAAAGTAGTGTTTTGAGATTGTAAATGCTAAAATTTTAACAATTGTTGATGAGAATGCTCTTATAGAGTATCCTTTCTCTTACTCTTTTACTAATGTTACAAATCTAGTAATCTGACTGAAAATTTTACAGTGCTTTTGGTACTAAATGTTGGGATTCATGCCCTAAAATCCAATTTATTAGCATGTCATAAATAATTAAATAGTTTAATTATATGAGACTATTTATTAATGAACTAATGGAACATTATTTTAGTCCATGAGATGCATAGTATGTGATTTATGTGAAAAGTCACAGAAAGATATAACTCACAAGCTCTTTGTAAACTCAGAATTTTAGTTCGTAGTCGGTGATAAAATTGGGCGTTTCATCTGCGAAGACTATAACATATTAACTACGATGATTTGTCTTGATCATGGAAGTGGAGACTTCTAGTTGGTATGTTGATGTGTTTTAAGAGTTAAGACATATTGAACTGGACCGCTGTGAGATTTATTATTCTCTTAATGACTGTCAAATGAATAATAAATCTCATGACTTCTATTTACATCAACTCTAAATCCTGAGAGAATAATGGACCTGATCATGAGATGTAGGTTACTTTGATATATCAGAAGTGAGATCTATTAGTTACGGTCAAAACCTCAGTATGTTGGGCAGCCGCATTTAATGTTGATGGAACATATATTCTGAAGATGGAATTCATAATCTCTTAACGGAGATATAAAATATTCACTTGAGATAAGTTTAATGGGTTTGGTTATTCAGAGTGTTGAGCCCAACCACTTTAGTAAAGAGTTACTAAAGTATATATATTTGTGAAATTGGATTTCATAAATATATATTGAATAGCATAAAGGATTAAACTGGGTACTCAAGGATTAAGATGTAGCAATCTACAAAGTGGCAGTCAACATTTCATGATTTTGTATTACTACGAATATTTTAATGAAGGGGTTGCATGTACAATAAAGTCTTGGGAAATAATTTATTGATAAGGCCTAGAGTGCAACTATATTTATATAGTGGTATTAAATATAGTTAATGGTAACTTTGGACTTGTCAAGAGTTGACAGAAAAGCCCAAGGCTCATTGGAGTTAGTGTCTTATTAGTTTTTTTTGGTCCCACTCCAAGCCACACACTTAAGCCCAATTGGAAAGGCCCAAAAGGCTAGCCCAATTAGATAATTGGTTAAATACAAAAGGGAAAAACGTTCAAAATTTTTCAAGAGAGTAACATCATTGTGAAATGGTATGTATGTGAGCTTTTTGTCACTCTTTAATCACCCTTTTGTTACCGATTGAGAGACCACACATCTTGGGTATCAAGTGGAATTGGAGTGAAGATTAAAAGTCTTCCCAAGAACGTTTGATCTTCGGTTTCTGAATTTCACCACACCAAGGTACACTTTCTTGTTCTCTAATTCTGAAACTTACATAGTGCATGTTATCAATTGCGAATGAAGTAGATCCGTTAATTTTTCCGCTGCGTACATCTATTTTTCCAACACTAAATGTATGCAACTTTTTGCACAATTATATAGAATCCAGTGAGGTTGTAATGTTTAATTTTATTTTTGAGAGAGTTTGAACCTATGACGTCTACTTTTGATGATAGCCCTTAATCATCAAACCAAAACATCAATCGGTTTTTAGTGTAGGCAAGGATTAAATCCCAAATTTATTATTTAATCATTAGAGACTTTACCAGTTGAGCTAACTGGAACCCACTGGTGAGGTTTTAATGCTAAGTAAGTAATCTCACATGAAAAGAAATGATAAACTCATATATATATATATATATATACATACATACATACATACATATATATATATATATACATACATACATACATACATATATATATATATATATATATATATATATATGAGAGAGGTTCAAGTTACACCTGGTGTAACTCTTATAAACTTACACATTTTTTACACCATTGCTTTCTAAGAGATCTAACGATTAAAAAACACCATTAAATGCTATTGTTTTCCACTTTATTACTTAATTAATACTAGCATTCTCTCTCTCCTTATTTATTTCTTTCCACCATATAATATTTACTTCAACACAATATAACAAAAAAAATTGATAAATAATCACAATACTACCCATAGCAAGAGTCAAATGACTTTCAGTCTGCTTCTTAAAATAAATAAATAAATAAAGGAACTTAAAAAAAAAACTTCAAAATCTGAGAATGACTATAGACACACACACGTTTTATCTTCGTGAGAACAACTATTTGAGAGTGTCTATTTACTGTTTCTTAAGGGTACTTTTTGTTTTCAGACACATTTTATAATGAAGATCAATTCACTCCATATGAGAAGTTATGATTGATCACAGACAAGAACCAAGAAGTTTCTTCGAATTAGAATACAAAGGAATACACAAAATTTGGCGAGAAGGATTAAACATTTTTGCCTTAATTAAATGAATTATATATCAATTTTATATATTTCGTGCTAGGCATAAAGCCTTGGATATGTATTTTTCAATTGAATATAATATTTGTAATGGTTGAATTTATTCATTAAAATAAAAGTTTTGATGGTTTTGGGTGAACTGTTGCTGTTTGAATGATTACATTTAAATTGACAGGGCTTAGATTCTTTAGAACCACAACCACCATGAAACGTGTAACAACTTGGATGTGGTTTGGAGTCCTCTGTTTTAGGTGATTGTTATTAGTGTCCTCTGTTTTAGGTGTTTGTTATTATCTTTGGGAAGATCTCTAATGTAACGTTAGGATCGTTGGTTAGTTTGGATTGTTTTTCAATTATGAGTGGGTCCCTTCATATTAGGAAGAAGTCCTTATATTTTGTTTTTGTTGTTATAAATTGCTGTATTTAAGCAGTAAGACAATAATGAATAAATCATCAAATAATTAATTTCGAGCTAAGTCTCAAGAGGTCAGGGTTTCCTTAATTAAATCCAATTCTTATCTTTATTTTCCCTATTGTTATCACCAAAAAACCATCATAGGTAAGGATACTGTCTTCTACGTACCAAAGTGGTATCAGAGCTTAGGGATGGACTAGAGGGTGGAGCAGTTAGAACAGAGCGTGAGTTCTCTTTCAATAATACATGAAAGCTATATTATATCCTTCACTAAACTTGAAAGCATAAGTATTGGAAGATCAGTCATCATTTGAGCCAATTTTCTCTACTTGAGATTCACCTTCCTCCTCAAAGTTATCTTGTGTAATTATTCACACTATGATCTCCTCCCTAACATTGGTCCACAATAGTTTAGATTAAATTGAATAAATATACAAAAATTATAACTACGCAAATTTTTATATTTGCAGTAAATCATAAAGAATTAACTAAAATATATTCATTTAAAAACATTACCATAACTACCATGATAAATGACAAAACATTAAAAATAAATCCATACTACTGACACAAACATTGCATCTATCATAAATCCTTGCTACTATCAAGAACCTTGCAGTTCTCCTGTCAAGAACCTTGTAGCTCTCATGTGAATGAGAACTTTCAAGAATACATCTACCACCAATAACTACATTAATAGTACATCCCCATCACTCTTAACAATATATCCACCACCACAACAAGTCACATCAAATTATATATACACCAAGAATAGTAATTAAACTGTCAAAAACCTTGCAGTTCTCCTGTCAAGAACCTTGTAGCTCTCCTGTGAATGAGAACTTTCAAGAATACATCCGCCACCAATAACTACATTAATAGTACATCCTCATCACTCTTAGCAATATATCCATCACCACAACAAGTCACATCAAATTATATATGCACCAAGAATAGCAATTAATTGAAAACTATAATGACCAAATTTATCACTTATTTCAACAACCTCAATAAAATAGAAAAATAAAAATTTATGTTGGTTATACTGGAAAAAAATTATATGTGTAATAGGTGCATGCATATAATTAAGACTAATCAATAGATTGGTTGGGACCACCAATACACACAAAAATTACACTATGATCTAGTACCAAATTGTCAAGAACTTTGCCTACAATACGAGATTGTATATTATGAAAGAGATATATCTAAACCAAACCCAAAATTTAGATAAAATAAATCAACCAACAAATCCATTTACTAATTAATCCACTACATTAACAAAATAAATCAAAATATAAGGATTTAAGAAAACTAACTTGGGCTATAGAGGTGGCAGCTTTTTCTTCTTCTTTCTTTTCTTAGTGAGTGAACTATAGTGTTAGTTTTTAGTGAGCAAAAAGGGAGGCGTGGGATTGAAAAAAGAAAAAGGAGGGCGTGCTTGTTTTTTTTTTTTTTTTTTTTTTTAAAGTTAAAATGATATTGTGTGTGTGTTTTTTTAAACAACAATATATAATGTGGGGCTAGGTTTTTATAGCAATGTGACTTCTTCTTTTTTGTTTTATTTATTAAAATTATGTATTTCGTTTATGACAACCATGTCACTTTCTTTTTTTGGTCACTTTGAAATATCACTTTTATTTGTAATTATTATTATTATTAATAAAAGATAGAAACACTATGAAATCTCACTTCTTGCAATTTTTTTTTTTAGTGAGTGTTCTTTTAAAAAAGTTAGGGAAATATAACCTCAATATTGTTTAGGTGGATTTATTTTACGGAAATATAGCCTCAATATTTAAAAATAAATAAAAATAAACTTTGTGTATTTTATTTGGCGAAACCACTCCATTTGAAGGGAAAAAATATTTTCCACTTGACATCCCATTAACCAAATTTTTTAAAATTAATATTAAGAATGTTTGTAATAATCTGCTCGCAAATTTCCAAAATTATCTTATTTCATAATTAAAATTCATTGATTTCAATTTTTAATTAAAGAGTATTTTAAAATATTTAGTATGACATTTTTTTAAAGTTTTTCAACGGGTTGTGGAGAGAATTGTGGTTGCAAGTATTTTGGTGCTTGATAAATTTTGCATTATTATTCTAAAATTTTCATTATTGTATGTACTATTCATTAATAAACATTGATAAAGAAAATTTCATAAAAAAGCGTGATAGTCGAAAAAACCCTAAAATACAAACCAATACTCAAACCCACTCAAAACCTCCCTATTCAGTCTAAGTTAATCCTATCGAGTGGTCATAGACTCAACTTCGATGGTTGACCATGTTTGACCAAATATTGACCAAGTTTTGCAAACTTTGACTACTCATTTCTCACAATCTAATTGTCTAATTTTTGTCATACTTTGCCAACACCAATATCTCACCAAATTCTTCCAATCCAACGGTCGGATTTTGGATTTGAGTCTAGAGCATTATGGATATGTGCTGTTGTACGAAGACACCAAAAAAATTTGATTGGTCACGTTCTCCTAATCCAACCGTTCGATTGAGCTCAAAATCCATCAAAACCAATATTTTATCCCACTCTTTCAATCTAATGGTTAGATTTTAAATCTAACCCTGGCACAAGATGGATGCATGTCATTGTATCCACCTATCATGATACTTCAATCAATAAAAATATACAATACTCTTCCAAGAAAGTCATAAACCATATAAATATTACTAAGAATCGAGAAAATTACCTACAAAATTCAACCAAAAACCTGCAAAATGACCCCAATGGATTTGCATATGACCTTTGACTTTGCCATTTTTAAACTTGAAACTGATAAAAGCATAAAAACCCAAAAAACCTTAAAACATTGACTAATACCCAAAACCCACTTAAAACCTCCTGATCTACCTAATTTGATCAAATCTAGTGGTCGTGGAACCAACTTTGAAGTTTGACCAAAGATTGACCAAGTTTAATAGACTTTGACAAAGTTTCGTAAGATTTGACTACTCTGTTCTCACAATTTGATCATCTGATTGTCACTGTAATTTATAAACACAAACATTTTACCACATTCTACGAATCCAATGGTCAGATTTTGGATCTCCATCTGGTTGCATGGTGGACATGTGTTGTTGTACCCACCCACTAGGAGACTTTGATTAACCCCATTGACACAATCTGACCATCCAAAATGGCTAAAATACGCCATTAAAGCTAGGAAACAGCCAAAATACCCATAAAATTCTAAAGTGATGAAAGTGGCCTTAAAAGTTTCAAAATAAATGACCACGACCACCATGATATGTGTAACTACTTTGATGTGGTTTGGAGTCCTCTGTTTTAGGTGATTGTTATTAGTGTCCTTTGTTTTAGGTGTGTGTTATTAGCTTTGGAAAGATCTCTATTGTAACGTTAAGATTGTTGGTTAGTTTGGATTGTTTTTCAATTGTGAGTGGGTCCCTAGCATGTTGGGTTGTTGAGCCATAGTATCCCTTCATATTAGGAAGAAGTCCTTGTATTTTGTTTTTGTTGTTATCAATTGCTGTATTTAAGCAGTAAGACAATAATGAATAAATCATCAAAGAATTAATTTCGAGCTAAGTCTCAAGAGGTCAGGGTTTCCTCAGTTAAATCCAATTCTTATCTTTATTTTCCCTATTGTTATCACCAAAAAACCATCATAAGTAAGGATACTGTCTTATTCATACCACACCACCTGGATCTAATTCTTAATTTCTACTTTTGTGTTAATTTTGACTTCATTCTTATTGAATAACATGTACTCCGCAAGAAACGGTGAAGCTTATAAAGTCACTCCCCTCTATATATACTTATATCCATAGCTTTTAAATTCCACACTCATACACACCGCAACTATTAAGTTCCTTCATTCTTTTGCTTTACATTTCTAGGTGCTTGCTTATTTGGCAATGGAGTATAACAAGATGTGGGTTGTGTGTGGAGTAGTGTTGGTGTTGAGTTTATGGCATAGGGTAGAAGGGGATCCCCAAGTACCTTGTTACTTCATTTTTGGGGACTCATTGGTGGATAATGGCAATAATAATCCACTCCAATCTTTGGCTAGATCAAACTACCCGCCTTATGGGATCGACTTCCCCGGTGGACCGACTGGAAGGTTTTCCAATGGGAAAACCACTGTTGATGTGATTGGTGAGCTCCCTCTCTTTCTCTAAACTTAGCTTAAAAACTTAAACGTTTTTGTTAGCTAGCCACTAAAGCGATTAACTTCTTGATAAGTTGTGATTAGAACAATATTAATTTTATATGGTTTACTACTAAAATAATTTTTATACACTTAATATGCTATGCCATTTCATTAGTTGTGAAAAAAAAATAGTCTTTTTAGGTTTGTTGTCGGTAAAAATGACAGTTCCCTTTTAGGGGAACAACAATGTATTTGTGTTTTCTTGTCTTTAGTAAAGAGCAAATTGTCATGTTCTAGAGGACATATGATGACTATTCAAACTCATTTCATGCTGAATATTTTTCAAGAAAAATCACCGTTGTCATGGGCATATATGATTGCTTATATTCATTGCTAAAAGAGAAAGAAAAAAAAAAAAAAAATCAATGTGTTAATCGAGTGAAGCAGTCAAATTGTTTCTTCATTTCTTTTTTCCAGGTTCTCAACTGACTTCATAGAGTATATCTTGCTCCCATAAGTCCTAATTTGGTTCCTTTTTATTTATTATTGTTATTTTTTTGGCCTGAAGAGGATTTTGGGTTGTCATTTTTTAGTTACTCTAAATCTCTAATTACCGTTAGTTAGAATAGAAAATAATGGTCAGCCATATATGAATGAATATTTGGGTACATGTGTGCATTGATTATAATCCTTTAATAAAAGCATGTGTTATTTTCCTTTGTAATCGTAGTTTTTGTCCCTAAGTCGTTAGTAATTTACTGTACCTATCTTGAGCTGTGTGCCGGCCTAGTTACGTTGCAGATGATTTTTGTACACGCATTAAATATGAAATTGAAGCTTTTATTTGGAGCAATAATGGTCACATCAGCAATTATGAAATTTTTTATCAAATGTTTTGTGATTATATTTATATATAGATGTTCTCTTTTATTTTCCTTCACAAAAATATTAAGGGGGGAAAAAAAAAAAAACAAGTAAATTTTGATAGGGAAACTTTTTGCTTCCAGATCTGTATTCATTAAATTATGACTCATAAAAAATGTCCTTAACGTATATTAACACAAAAACATTACTTAAGAAATAGTTATGTGAATTGGGAGTAAGGATGCTACCATGCAATTTGCATACGATATTTTTAATAAAAAATTACACCAAGCTTAGTAATTGAACTCATAATATTTGAGTATACACCATGTTGGAAATCTAAAAGTACTTTTCCATATCTACACAGCTGAGCTTTTGGGTTTCGATGATTATATACCTCCCTATGTAAGTGCAAGTGGCCAAGACATTTTGAAAGGAGTGAATTATGCTTCTGCAGCTGCTGGAATTAGGGAGGAAACTGGGCGGCAACTGGTAACTATTTTGATGCACTGTCTTTTTTAACTAGCAAATATGACTTCATATCGTGTTATATACATATAGTTCACCTTTGTATCCGTTTTGTCATTGCAGGGAGGTAGGATTAGCTTCAGTAGGCAAGTGAAAAACTTCCAAAACACAGTCTCACAAGTGGTAAACTTGCTAGGGAATGACTCAGCTGCAAATTATTTGAGCAAGTGTATATATTCAATTGGTTTTGGCAGCAATGACTATCTTAACAACTATTTCATGCCCATATTTTACTCGACTAGCAGCCAATATGCACCTGAACAATATGCCGATGTCCTAATTCATCAATATAATCAGCAACTCAAGGCCAGTGCTATATTTCTTTAATTTAATTTTAGAAAATTTTCCTTAATTTATCCATATACTTAATTTGAGATGTGTGGGCTACCCATCCATTGTGGGTGGGGGTGCCCTTTAACCCAAGGGCAAGGGGCATGCTGAATAATCCATATCCTCTATTAACATATCAAAAGCCAATTATTTTTACGCTGGGAATAATGGAAAAAGGCCATTATTGTTGTGCAAGATATACAGGCTCCACCAGCCATTTACTTTTTATTGGGCTTTGAGGAAATGGGCCTCATTCAGGCCTACCTCATGTGTGCACCCTTTATGATCGTTCTAGTTAGAAGAAATTGTTCTTTAATTCACAAAAATATTAAGAAAATTATCTAACACTCCGAAATGTTTGTCTCTGTTACAGGCTTTGTATGGTTATGGAGCAAGGAAGATGGTCTTGTTTGGAATTGGTCAAATAGGCTGCAGCCCCAGTGAATTGGCTCAAAATAGCCCGGATGGTAAGACGTGTGTACAGAGAATCAATTTAGCCAACCAAATGTTCAACCGCAGGTTGAAATCTCTGGTCAATACACTCAACAACAATTTCACAGATGCAAGATTTATTTATATAGACACTTATGGGATCTTCCAAGATGTAATAAACAGCCCTTCAACTTACGGTAATTAAATAATTCTCTTTTAGTTAAAATTTTGTGAACTTTGTGCATTGAGTACGACTTTTAATTGTCATTAAAATATGACACGAAATATTCATAGTTCTCTTTCTTTGGTAAATTTTAGGTTTCAAGGTTACGAATACCGGGTGCTGTGGAGTAGGGAGGAACAATGGTCTAATTACATGTCTACCTTTGCAAACTCCATGTCAAAATAGGAATGAGTATCTGTTTTGGGATGCTTATCATCCAACTGAGGCAGGGAATGCATTTGTGGCCAAGAGAGCTTATAGGGCTCAAACTGCAACGGATGCTCATCCGGTTGATATCCGCCGATTAGTCCATATTTAGAGATGGATCTAATGGGTGCAGCTGGCTCAATAAGATAGAAAGTTCTTGTTATATTTTTCGGTATCACTATTATTGTTGCTATGAGTCTAATATTTTTCTTTTTTATTGATAAGTTGCTATGAGTGTAAGATGTTAATAATAATAATAATATCATTACCTCCCCATTCAATTTGTTGCATGCGGAGTATATAAATGTATGAAAATTGTACGTTTTTAGACTCCTGAACAAAAGTTGTTCAACCTAGTTATTTAGCCAAGTGATTACTTAGATAAATTATTCAGTTCTAGATTAACACAATAATATCATATCATGCAAATAAAGCGGAAATATAAAGAACACCACGATATGATGACCCAGAAAAACCTAACAGGTAAAAAACTTTGGTAGAATTTAACCTAGTTATCCTCAAGGTAAAAATAGATCCACTATGAAAGAATTGAAGTTTTTATAATAGAACTTAGACCACTAACATCCTATTGCTATCTCGAGTAAAACACTTACTTCCATAACCACATGACAGCTCTGAGTCCACGAACTACTTTTTTATTTGATCTACAGCAATCACAAGTTCTCCTACTTGTAACTTTGAGACCCCACTTAAAGGTTTCAAATCTACTTTAAAGTTCTTTATGCAGCAACTGAATAGATCATCAAGTTCTTGATGCAAATCTTGATCATGACAACTCTATGTGTGTGTATGAAAGTAAACACCTTTGTATCTCACAGAAGATTCAACACACAGCTCTCTAAAGACTTCTAAAATGTAGCTAAGGTTTTTCCTTTTATACTTGAAGTAAAACACTTAACCCTACACGTCATATGGACTTAGGCAGAATTGGAATTTCTGCAGAAAATTAAATCTGAACGAGTTTCGATCGATTGATTCTAATTTTCGATCGATCAAGCCTTGCAGATTTTGTCTAATTAATCCTACAATCACTCGATTCCAATTTAACATTAAATCACACTTTGAGCAAGCCTAAACCAAGACTCTATGTTTTGATCATGGTTTGCCAACACAATATATATTGAAGCTCTAATACATTAGTTCCTTAAGTCTTAGAACCTAACATAAATTTTTAAGAAGATTGAATTCAACATTGACCTGGAGTAAAGCTCATTGTTTACATTTTCTTTTCAATGACACATTGGAATATTACAAATAGAAGAATAGGAATTATCACAATCAACTAAAATCCCATTACAACACAAGAAAAAACAAAACAAAAGAACCAACCCCATTGTTTTAGTGAGAAGATGCTGATGATGCTGCTAGAGATGGTGAGGAGCCAAAGGATTTGTTAGAGATGGATCAATTGAGCACACACCTCATGCATTATAAATTGACTTTGATTAAATTTTAATGAAAAAATGATTTGCTTAGATATATAGTGGTCATGTGTAGTGCATGTACACGACCACTTCTGTAAGTTATAGATGAGAAAATTTTGAGGAAAGGGTCAATTTACTCAATTCTTAGATCTCAAGGGTCAACTATACAAAATTAATAGTACATGTGTTTTGAATTGATCCAAACCTCATTGAGGCTTTTTTGTTTTTTTTTTTTGGTCTCCAATTATACTATGCTCTCTCTTTCTCCCTCCTAATACTATCTTATCTCTAACTCATAAAAGTTTTGGTATTTTTGGGTTAATGTTTTGTTAATCTTCCTCATTCTTTTATCTCTTTGAAAAATTTTGTAACCATATCTAGCATGGACATTAGCGTGTATGATTGGTGTTCTTATGTGTGATTGATGTGTTTTCTTATCGGTCAAACAATAAAAAAACACATCAATCATACACAAGAATACCAAAGATTGATATGACACATTGTTTTAATTAAGAAAAAAAAGAAAAAGAAAAAGGTTCCAACTCCAAATAAATCTTCTATAATAAATAGATTTATAGATTTTCTCAAGTTTATACCCAATATTTGAGATCCACATGACATGAAACACTATATAAAATTATCTTTGATTCAATGAAGTCATCATGTCCAAAAAATTATCTTTGATTCAATAAAGTTATGATATTGTGGAAGACATTTACAACCCAAGCCTCACAAATTATCCTTGATTTATAGACTCCAAGAAAACCCAAGAAAAAACCTTGAAATTGCTATGTCTACTTGTACTCTCATCCAAGTGAAAAACTCAAAATTTTCTCTCTTATGCTTTATTTGAGTTTTTAGTTTCCTGGTGAAGAAAAAGTGGTTAATTTTTGATTGGTGTCTTATATTAACTCTTAATTAACTATGCTATATATTCTCAGAAATGAACCTTTCGATGTCTCACAAGTTGTTTCTTTGTGCACTCTGGATCATTCCTATTGGTTAATTAGGCTGTGTTTGTTTTGGTTTCAAACAATTTCAGGAAATCCTTTTACACCTTTCCGTGTGTTTGGTTGTGCATGGAAAATAGAGTTTTTTGGAAAATCATAAACTTTGACCGTAAAATAAGCCCTTTGACCCGGAAAATGAATTACGCTTCTGTTTTACCTTTAAATCATTTTCGGACACACAGACACCCAAAGAGAGAGAGAGAGATCGCGCCCCAACCCCAGACGCATCGGCGAGTTCGTGTCGCTGAGATTGTCTCGCTAAGATCGCGCTGCATGAAGCCTGCCACCGCTTGATCGGTCTTTTCGCCCATGACCCACCTATGACCGATCTCTCTCTTTCTTGATCTCTCTCTCCCTTTCCCTCAATTTGCAATCACTGTCTCATCGAGTTCTCAGTTTTGATTTTTGAATCGGGTTTAATTGTCGCCGCTACCCTCTAGCTCACCTCGTCCTCCTCTGGGTCAGATCATTTCCTCTTAATCTCTTAGCCGCCGCCCTCTGGGTCAAATTGTCTCCTCTCGATCTCGTCGTCCGCCACTTGCCGATCTGCTTTCTCTCTTTGATCTCTGATTTTTGTTGTTGTTGTTGTGGTGGTGTGGGTGGTGGCGTTTTGGTGGTTTTTGTGTTGTGTGGTGGTGGGTTTTGTGTGGATAGTGGTGGATTTTCTATGGGTGCTGGTGTGTGGGTGCTGGTGGATTCTCTGATATAAAATTTGTTTGGAAGTTGAGAAAATGTGAAAAATTTAAAGGAAAATAGCATTTTCAAAATGTTATCAAACACTGAAAATCGTTTTTTGGATTATTTTCCATTGCACACCCAAATGCATGGATTTTAATTTCCTTACGGGAATTCATTTTTCCCTGCATTCACTTTACACTCAGAATTCGATTTACATCAAACCAAACACAACCTTAGTCTTAGAATTTCGAAATGTGAAGGAAACAAAATACATTGGAAAATGTAGATATATTGAAATATGTGTTTTTAGTTTTACAACCCATGTATGGTAGGGTTGTATGTATACAAATACAACCTTATTGTTCACAGTTGGCAAAATATTTTAAGTACCCATACCAAGGTAAAGCCCTCTTTTCGTGTCTTGATTGCTAAAATAGCAACTGTGGGGTTTTTACATCATCAATACTAATACTTTTAGTAAATGTTATGTTAACGAATGTCTTTAAGATAATTATTATTAAGTCATTTAAATAAAGTTTTGACATCATTTTCATAGAAAATATAAAATCAAAGCTAATTTTTTTTTTCCCTTCCATAAAAGTTTATAAAATATCTACTAAATGGCATTGATTTAATTAGGAGATATTTTTAAAAACTTTTTACCGGAAAAGAAAAAGAAGTGAAGTGAGATGAAAAACAAGAAAAACATAATCATATAATTAATGAAATACATAAAGAGAAAGAGGGCTTTTGATTTTTTTTTTTTTTTTCACTCTAATTAAATTGGTTTTAAGTAATAATCCAATGGATATTGTTTTCTGAGAATCTAAAGTGGTGTGTGTTTGTTTTTGGTGGGAAATGTCCAAGTGGTTGAACAGCCAAAATTTTTGTTTTTGTTTTTCACATGCAATAGACAGATCACCAGGGTCCATATGATATATACAAACAGTTGGTCTAAAATGTGTGAGCTCTTGTACGTAGGCATTGGGTAGCTGATTTTAGCTGACGTTTTTGCAAAACATTCATTAATACAATTAACAATGTTAAGGATGTGCTAACCTAATTCATTAATAGGAAAATTTTCTTGTTCAATAGGGATATTAATTAGTTGAGTTGAACCTAATTCACATATTGCACATGTAATGTGCATGTCAATGGCCCTACTTAAATTGATGTTGGAGATCTAGTACAAGAGAAAAGTTGAATCCACACAAAGCAGAGTGAATGTACGTAAACACATCCAACCTTTAGCAGCTAGAGAAACATTAATAGTAGATTTTCCATCTCAATATTGTTGAGTGCCATATCTAGAAAATCATCCCTGTTCATCATCAGGAAACGAATAATTTGAAACAAATGACTCAACATTTTGGAGGCATGCATGCACTACTGCTTTCTAGAGTATCCTTTCTCTTACACTTTTACTAATGTTACAATTTTAGTAATCTGAAGGAAGGTTTTGTACAGTGCTTTTGGTACTAAATACATGCACTGCTATTAGTACCACTCAGTTGTGCCTTAGAGCATTCACATTAAAGCTCTCAAATGCTAAAAATGCTATTTTTTAGCATTTTTGAGATAAAAACGCCTCTACACTAAAGCTGCTAAATCTTAAAATTTTTAAGATTCAGCTATAGTACAATTTCATATTTGAGACTGCATTGTAGCTGGATTGTAAAAGAAAAATTCTTTTTTATTCACCTCAACGGCTCTCTCTCTTCTATCTTTCTCTTTCCTCTCTCACTTCTTTCTTCTCTCTTCTCTCTATGTGCTTCGCCGATGTGGTTAGCCGATGAGTGTGCTCCACCGATGATTGTGCTTCGGCGATGGTCGTGGGTCATGGTCTGATGTGCTCCGGCAATTTTGTGGGTCTGGGTTTGTGGGTTTGAGTTCATGGGTTTGGGTTTCTGGGTCTAGGTTCGTGGGTCTGCGTTTGTGGATCATTGACGTGACTGGTGTGGATCATCGAGTTGACTGACGTGGATCGTCGACTTGATTGGTCTCATCAGCGTGGATTGTCGACTTGATCAGCATGGGTCACTGATCGTTGTGGTGGTCGTTGGAATTGTGATGGCTAGTGGTCAGTAGTGGGTGTGATTGCTGGGTTGAGACAGTGAGACCGGGAGGGAGAGAGGGAGAGACAGTGAGACTGAGAGGGAGAGAGGGAGAGGGGGAGACAGTGAGACCAGAGAGGGAGGATGAAAAAAATAAAAACAAAAAAATGAATAAAAAATTATAAAGAAATAATATTTAAATGAAGTTGTAAAAAAAAAATAGAAGTTTTGATATTTCGTATATTGTGAAATAAGTTGTTAAAATTGTAAAAGTAGTGTTTTGAGATTGTAAATAATAAAATTTTTACAATTGTTGATGAGAATGCTCTTATAGAGTATCCTTTCTCTTACTGTTTTACTAATGTTACAACTCTAGTAATCTGACTGAAAATTTTACAGTGCTTTTGGTACAAAATGTATGAAACTTTTTGCACAATTATATAGAATCCGGTGCGGTTGTAATGTTGAATTTTATTTTTGAGAGAGTTTCAACCTATGACGTCTACTTTTGATAAGAGCTCTTTATCTTCAAAGCAAAACATCAATCGGTTTTTAGTGTAGGCGAGGATTAAACCCCAGATTTATTATTTAATCATTAGAGATTTTACCAGTTGAGCTAACTAGAACCCACTGGTGAGGTTGTAATGCTAAGTAAGTAATCTCACATGAAAAGAAATGATAAACCCATATACATACATACATACATACATACATACATGAATATATATATATATATATATAGATATATATTTAAGATGAGTTCAAGTTACACCTGTGTAACTTTTATAAACTTACACATTTTTTACACCATAGATTTCTAAGAGATCTAACGGTTAAAAAACACCATTAACTGCTATTGTTTTCCACTTTATTACTAAATTAATACTTGCATTCTTTCTCTCTCTCTCTCTCTCTCTCTCTCTCTCTCTCTCTCTCTCTCTCTCTCTCTCTCTCTCTCTCTCTCTCCTTATTTATTGTTTCCCTCCATATAATATTTTCTTCAACACAATCTAACAAAAAAAATTGAAAAATAATCACATTTTCATTGATTTCACAAAATTACCCATAACAAGAGTCAAATGACTTTCAATCTACTCCTTAAAATAAATAAATAAATAAAGGAACTTTAAAAAAAAAAAAAAAAAAAAAAAACCTTCAAAATCTGAGAATGACTATAGACACACACACATTTTATCTTCGTGAGAACAACTATTTGAGAGTGTCTATTTACTGTTTCTAAAGGGCACTTTTCGTTTTCAGAAACATTTTATAATGAAGATCAATTCACTTCATATGAAAAGTGATGATTGATCACAGGCAAGAACCAAGAAGTTTCTTCAAATTAGAATACAAAGGAATACACAAAATTTGGCGAGAAGGATTAAAAATTTCTGCCTCAATTAAATGAATTACGTATCTATTTTATATATTTCGTGCTAGGCATAAAGCCTTGGATATGTATTTTTCAATTGAATATAATATTTGTAATGGTTGAATTTATTCATTAAAATAAAAGTTTTGATGGTTTTGGGTGAACTGTTGCTATTTGAATGATTACATTTAAATTGACAGGGCTTAGATTCTTTAGAACCACAACCACCATGATATGTGTAACTACTTGGATGTGGTTTGGAGTCCTTTGTTTTAGGTGATTGTTATTAGTGTCCTCTGTTTTAGGTGTTTGTTATTATCTTTGGGAAGATCTCTATTGTAATGTTAGGATTGTTGGTTAGTTTGGATTGTTTTTCAATTATGAGTGGGTCCCTTCATATTAGTAAGAAGTATTTGTATTTTGTTTTTGTTGTTATCAAGTTTTGTATTTAAGCAGTAAGACAATAATGAATAAATCATCAAATAATTAATTTTGAGCTAAGTCTCAAGAGGTCAGGGTTTCCTCAGTTAAATCCAATTCTTATCTTTATTTTCCCTATTCTTATCACCAAAAAACCATCATAGGTAAGGATACTGTCTTATACTACCAAAGTGGTATCAGAGCTTAGGGATTGGACCAGAGGGTGGAGCAATTAGAACAGAGCGTGAGTTCTCTTTCAATAATACATGAAAGCTATATTATATCCTTCACTAAACTTGAAAGCATAAGTATTGGAAGATTAGTCATCATTTGAGCCAGTTTCCTCTACTTGAGAGTCACCTTCCTCCTCAAAGTTATCTTGTGTAATTATTCACACCACAATCTCCTCCCTAACATTGGTCTGCAATATTTTAGATTAAATTGAATTAATATACAAAAATTATAACTATGCAAATTTTTATATTTATAGTAAATAATAAAGAATTAACTAAAATATATTCATTTAAAAACATTACCACAACTACCATGATAAATGACAAAACATTAAAAATAAATCCATACTACCGACACAAACATTGCATCTATCATAAATCCTTACTACTGTCAAGAACCTTGCAGTTCTCCTGTCAAGAACCTTGCAGTTCTCTTGTGAATGAGAACTTTCAAGAATACATCCACCACCAATAACCCCATTAATAGTACATCCCCATCACTCTTAACAATATATCCATCACCACAACAAGTCACATCAAATTATATATGCACCAAGAATAGCAATTAATTGAAAACTATAATGAGAAAATTTATCACTTATTTCAACAACCTCAATAAAATAGAAAAAAAAATTATATGTGTAATAGGTGCTTGCATATAATTAAGACTTGTCAACAGATTGGTTGGGACCACAAATACACACAAACATTACACTATGATCTAGTACCAAATTCTCAAGAGCTTTGCCTACAATACGAGATTGTATATTATGAAAGATATATATCTAAACCAAACCCAAAATTTAGATAAAATAAATCAACCAACAAATCCATTTACTAATCCACTACATTAACAAAATAAATCAAAATATTAGGATTTAAGAAACTAACTTGGACTATAGAGGCGGGAGCTTTTTCTTCTTCTTTCTTTTCTTAGTGAGTGAACTATAGTGTTAGGTTTTAGTGAGCAAAAAGGGAGGCGTGGGATTGAAAAAAGAAAAAGGGGGGCGCGCATGTTTTTTAGTGAGAGGGAGAAGTAGGGAACTAGGAGGTAGGGTTCTGTCTTTTTTTTTTTTTTTTTTTAAGTTAAAATGATATTGTGTGTGTGTTTTTTTTAAACAACAATATATAATGTGGGGCTGGGTTTTTACAGCAATGTGACTTCTTTTTTTTTGTTTTATTTATTAAAATTATGTATTTCGTTTATGACAACCATGTCACTTTCTTTTTTTGGTCATTTTGAAATATCACTTTTATTTGTAATTATTATTATTATTATTAAAAGATAGAAACACTACAAAATCTCACTTCTTGCAATTCTTTTTTAGCGAGCGTTCTTTTAAAAAATTCAGGGAAATATAACCTCAATATTGTTTAGGTAGATTTATTTTACGGAAATATAACCTCAATATTTAAAAATAAATAAAAATAAACTTTGTGTATTTTATTTGGCAAAACCACTCCATTTGAAGGGAAAAAAATATTTTCCACTTGACATCCCATTAACCAAATTTTGTTAAATTAATATTAAGAATGTTGTGTACTAATCTGCTCGCAAATTTTCAAAATTATCTTATTTCATAATTAAAATTCATTGATTTCAATTTTTAATTAAAGAGTATTTTAAAATATTTAGGATGATATTTTTTAAAAGTTTTTCAACGCGTTGTGGAGAGAATAGTCGTTGCAAGTATTTTGGTGCTTGATAAATTTTGCACCATTATTCTAAAATTTTCATTATTGTATGTACTATTCATTGTTAAAAATTGATAAAGAAAATTTCCTAAAATAGCATAATAGTCGAAAAAAACCCTAAAATACAAACCAATACTCAAAACCCACTCAAAACCTCCATATTCAGCCTAAGTTAATCCTATCGAGTGGTCATAGACTCAACTTCGATGGTTGACCATGTTTGACCAAATATTGATCAAGTTTTGCAAACTTTAACTACTCATTTCTCACAATCTAACCGTCTAATTGTTGTCATATTTTGGTGCTTGATAAATTTTGCACCATTATTCTAAAATTTTCATTATTGTATGTACTATTCATTGTTAAACTTTGATAAAGAAAATTTCATAAAAAGGCATAATAGTCGAAAAAAACCCTAAAATACAAACCAATACTCAAAACCCACTCAAAACCTCCCTATTCAACCTAATTTAATCCTATCGAGTGGTCATAGACTCAATTTCGATGGTTGACCATGTTTGACCAAATATTGACCAAGTTTTGCAAACTTTAACTACTCATTTCTTACAATCTAACCGTCTAATTGTTGTCATACTTCGCCAACACCAATATCTCACCAAATTCTTCCAATCCAACGGTTGGATTTTGGATTTGAGTCTAGAGCATTATGGATATGTGTTGTTGTACCAAGACACCAAAAAATTTTGATTGGTCTCGTTCTCCTAATCCAACCGTTTAACTACTCATTTCTTACAATCTAACCGTCTAATTGTTGTCATACTTCGCCAACACCAATATCTCACCAAATTCTTCCAATCCAACGGTCGGATTTTGGATTTGAGTCTAGAGCATTATGGATATGTGTTGTTGTACCAAGACACCAAAAAATTTTGATTGGTCTCGTTCTCCTAATCCAACCGTTTGATTGAGTTCAAAATCCATCAAAACCAATATTTTATCCCACTCTTTCAATCTAATGGTCAAATTTTTAATTTAACCAGGCACAAGATGGATGCATGTCATTGTATCCACCTATCATGAAACTTCAATCAATAAAAATATACAATACTCTTCTAAGAAAGTCATAAACCATATAAATATTACTAAGAATCGAGAAAATGACCTACGAAATTCAACCAAAAACCTACAAAATGACCCCAATGGATTTGCATATGACCTTTGACTTTGCCATTTTTAAACTTGAAACTGATAAAAGCATAAAAACCGAAAAAACCTTAAAACACTGAACAATACCCAAAACCCACTTAAAACCTCCTGATCTACCTAATTTGATCAAATCTAGTGGTCCTAGAACCAACTTTGAAGTTTGACCAAAGATTGACCAAGTTTAATAGACTTTGACAAAGTTTCGTAAGATTTGACTGCTCTGTTCTCACAATTTGATCATCTGATTGTCGCTATAATTTACAAACACAAATATTTTACCACATTCTACCAATCCAATGGTTAGATTTTGGATCTCTATCTGGTTGCATGGTGGACATGTTGTTGTACCCACCCACTAGGAAACTTTGATTAACCCCATTGACACAATCTGAACGTCCAAAATGGCTAAAATACGCCATTAAAGCTAGGAAATAACTAAAATACCCATAAACTTATAAAGTGACGAAAGTGCCCTTAAAAGTTTCAAAATAAATGACCAATATTTCCCTCAAGTACTTAGGGGGGACTTGAAAGATTTTTTTTTTTTTTTTTTTTTTTTGCAATTTTTAAAATTACAAAAAGAAACTAGATTTTCAGGACAAAATTGTGGAAAATTTACCATTCAAAGAAAATAATAATTTTTTATGGCCATATGTATGTTGGAAATCACCTTTATTATGATAGATTTACCTTACCGTCGCTAATACCTTCTTTTCTTAAGAAAATTTTAACTATCAATGATGACCAAAATGTCCGTCACAAATAACAATGCAATGTATAGTGATTGAAAACAATCGTCAAACACATTAATACATTCTTTCTTTTAAAGAAAATTAACTATTTACGACGGTCAGCATGTTTGTCACAAATACAAACTCAATTAGAAAAAAAAAAATAATAATTGTGATGGATAAATGTCGTCACAAATATTGTGAAAAGTAAGGAGGAAATTTTCCCTCAAAAATATTTTCCCATTTTCGATGGCTTCATGGCTGTCACTAATACCCTCTTTTATATTTATGATGGAAGAATGTTTGTTGCAAATAATAGCACCACAAAAAAATATGTTTTGTATTTTTGACATACAAAAGCCATCACAAGTGTAAATAGTTTCAACCGTTTTTCTTCGGTTGTCGTAAATAATACCCTATTTTATATTTACGGTGGAAGAATGTTTGTCACAAATAATAACACCATAAAAAAATTATGTTTTGTATTTTCGACACACAAAAGCCGTCACAAGTGTTACTAGTTCCAACGGTTTTTATTTGGTCGTCGTAAATAATACTTTATTAGCGATGAACATTTTTATGCCGTCGTAAAAAGTAAGGCAGGAAAATTTCCCTCCAAAACAAATCATATTTTCGACAAAAATAATAGGCATTTTTGACAAACTCATTTTGTCGTCACAAATGTTTTAATATTTGACCAGTAATTGTCGACGAAAGAGACTTGCCATCGAAAAAACTAGTTTTTTTGACGGCATTTTGTATTCGTCGAAAATGTTTCGTCACAAATAACAATCTTTTTGTATTCGTCGAAAAAGGCGTCGAAAATGTTTCGACGGCTTTTTGTATTTGACGAAATTGTTCTAATATTGCTATTTGAATGATTGCATTTAAATTGAAAGGGCTTAGATTCTTTAGAACCACAACCACCATGATACGTGTAACTACTTTGATGTGGTTTGGAGTCCTCTGTTTTAGGTGATTGTTATTAGTGTCCTCTGTTTTAGGCGTTTGTTATTATCTTTGGGAAGATCTCTATTGTAACTTTAAGATTGTTGGTTAGTTTGGATTGTTTTTCAATTGTGAGTGGGTCCCTAGCATGTTGGGTTGTTGTGCCATAGTATCCCTTCATATTAGGAAGAAGTCCTTGAATTTCGTTTTTGTTGTTATCAATTGCTGTATTTAAGCAGTAAGACAATAATGAATAAATCATCAAAGAATTAATTTCGAGCTAAGTCTCAAGAGGTCAGGGTTTCCTCAGTTAAATCCAATTCTTATCTTTATTTTCCCTATTGATATCCCCAAAAAACCATCATGGGTAAGGATAATGTCTTATACGTACCACACGACCTGGATCTAATTCTTAATTTCTACTTTTGAGTTAATTTTGACTTCATTCTTATTAAATAACATGTACTCTGCAAGTAAGTGCAAGTGGCCAAGACATTTTGAAAGGAGTGAATTATGCTTCTGTTGCTGCTGGAATTAGGGAGGAAATTGGGCGGCAACTGGTTACAATTTTGATGCACCGTATTTTTTAACTAGCAAATATGACTTCATATCGTGTTATATACATATAGTTCACCTATGGATCCCTTTTGTCTTTGTAGGGAGGTAGGATTAGCTTCGGTAGGCAAGTGAAAAACTACCAAAACACAGTCTCACAAGTGGTAAACTTGCTAGGGAATGAAGACTCAGCTGCAAATTATTTGAGCAAGTGTATATATTCAATAGGATTGGGCAGCAATGACTATCTTAATAACTATTTCATGCCCGCATTTCACTTAACTAGTAGCCAATATACACCTGAACAATATGCCGATGTCCTAATTGATCAATATAACCAGCAGCTCAAGGCCAGTGCTATATTTCTTTAATTTAATTTTAGAAAATTTTCCATAATTTATCCATATACTCTATTAACATATCAAAAGCCAATTATTTTTATGGTGGGAAAAATGGAAAAAGGCCATTATTGTTTTCCAAGATATATAGGCTCCACCAGCCATTTACTTTTTATTGGGCTTTGAGGAAATGGGCCTCATTCAGGCCTACCTCATGTGTGCACCCTTTATGATAGTTCTAGTTAGAAGAAATTGTTCTTTAATTCACAAAAATATTAAGAAAATTATCTAACACTCCGAAATGTTTGTTTATGTTACAGGCTTCGTATGATTATGGAGCAAGGAAGATGGTCTTGTTTGGAATTGGTCAAATAGCCTATAGCACCAATGCATTGGCTCAAAATAGCCCGGATGGTAAGACGTGTGTACAAAGAATCAATTCAGTCAACCAAATATTCAACAGCAGGCTGAAATCTCTAGTCAATACACTCAACAACAATCTCTTAGATGCAAGATTTATCTATATAGACTCTTATGGGATCTTCCAAGATATAATAAACAGCCCTTCAACTTATGGTAATTAAATAATTCTCTTTTAGTTAAAATTTATTGAACTTTGTGCACTGAGTACGACTTTTCATTGTCATTAAAATATGACATTAAAAATTCATAGTTCTCTTTCTTTGGTAAATTTTAGATTTCAAGGTTACGAATGCTGGGTGATGTGGATTAGGGAGGAACAATGGTCAAATTACATGTCTACCTTTGCAAATTCCACGTCAAAATAGGAATGAGTATCTGTTTTGGGATTTCTATCATCCAACTGAGGCAGGGAATGCATTTGTGGCCAAGAGAGCTTATAGTGCTCAAGCTGCATCGGATGCTTATCCTGTTGATATCCGCCGATTAGCCCAAATTTAGAGATGGATCTAATGGGTGTAGCTGGCTCAATAAGATAGAAAGTTCTTGTTATATTTTTCTTTATCACTATTATTGTTGCTATGAGTCTAATATTTTTCTTTTTTATTGGTAAGTTGCTATGAGTCTAAGATGTTTATAATCATAATATCATTACCTCCCCATTCAATTTGTTGTATGCTGAGTTTATAAATGTATGGAAATTGTATGTTTTTAGACCCCTTAACACAAGTTTTTTAACCTAGTTATTTAGCCAAGTTATTACTTAGATAAATTATTCAATTCTAGGTTAACACAATAATATCATATCTTGCAAATAAAGCAGAAATATAAAGAACACCACGATATGATGACCCAAAAAAACCTAATAGGTAAAAAACTTCAAGAGAATTTAACCTAGCTATCCTCAAGGTAAAAACAGATCCACTATGAAAGAATTGAAGTTTTTACAATAGAACTTAGACCACTAACATCCTATTGTTATCTCGAGTAGAAAACTTACTACCATAACCACATGACAACTCCGAGTCCACGGACTATTTCTTTCTTTGATGTACAGCAATCACAAGTTCTCCTACTTGTGACTTTGAGACCCCATTCAAAGGTTTCAGATCTTCTTTAAAGTTCTTTATCCAGCAACTGAAGAGATCATCAAGTTCTTGATGCAAATCTTGATATTGATAACTCTATGTGTGTGTATGAAGGTAAACACCTCTAGATCACACAGAAGATTCAACACACAACTCTCCAAAGACTTCTAAAATGTAGCTAAGGTTTTCCCTTTATATTTGAAGTAAAACACTTAACCCTACACGTCATATGGGCTTGGGCTGAATTGGAATTTCTGCAGAAAATTAAATCTGCATGAGTTTCAATCGATCGATTCAAATTTTTGATCGATCAAGCCTTGCAGATTTTGTCCAATAAATCCTGCAATCACTCGATTCCAATTTAACATTAAATCAGACTTTGAGCAAGTCTAAACCTAGACTCTATGTTTTGATCATGGTTTGCCAACACAATATACATTGAAGTTCTAAAACATTAGTTCTTAAAGTCTTAGAACCAAACAGAAATTTTTTAAAAGATTGAATTCAATATCATCCTGGAGTAAAGCTCATTGTTTACATTTTCTTTTCAATGACACATTGGAATATTACAAATAGAAGAATAGGAACTATCACAATCAACTAAAATCCCATTACAGCACAAGAAAAAACAAAAGAAAAGAACCAACCCCATTGTTGTTGTGAGAAGATGCTAATGATGCTGTCAGAGATGGTGAGAAGCCAAAGGAGTTGTCAGAGATGGATCAATTGAACGCACACCTCATGCATTATAAATTGACTTTGATTAAATTTTAATGAAAAAATGATTTGCTTAGTAATATAGTGGTCATGTGTAGTGCATGTACACGACCACTTCTGTAAGTTATAGATGAGAAAATTTTGAGGAAAGGGTCAATTTACGCAATTCTTAGATCTCAAGGGTCAACTATACAAAATTGATAGTACGTGTGTTTTGAATTGATCAAAACCTCATTGAGTTTATTTATTTATTTATTTATTTATTTTTTGAATTATACTTTGCTCTCTCTTTCTCCTTGCTAATACTATCTTATCTCTAACTCATAAAAGTTTTGGTATTTTTGGGTTAATGTTTTGTTAATCTTCCTCATTCTTTTATCTCTTTGAAAAATTTCGTAACCATATCTAGCATGGATATTGGTGTGTATGATTGGTGTTCTTATCTGCGATTGATGTGTTTTCTTATTGGTCACACCAATAAAAAAACACATCAATCACACACAAGAATACCAAAGATTGATATGACACATAGTTTTAATTAAGAAAAAAAAAAAAGAAAGAACAAGGTTCCAAGTCCAAATAAATCTTCTATAATAAATAGATTTATAGATTTTCTCAAGTTTATACCCAATATTTGAGATCCACAAGACATGAAACACTATATAAAATTATCTTTGATTGAATGAAGTCATCATGTCCAAAAAATTATCTTTGATTCAATAAAATTATGATATTGTGGAAGACATTTACAACCCAAGCCTCACAAATTATCCTTGATTTATAGACTCCAAGAAAACCCAAGAAAAAACCTTGAAATTGCTATGTCTACTTGTACTCTTGTCCAAGTGAAAAACTCAAAATTTTCTCTCTTATGCTTTATTTGAGTTTTTAGTTTCCTGGTGAAGAAAAAGTGGTTAATTTTTGATTGGTGTCTTATATTAACTCTTAATTAACTATTCTATATATTCTCAGAAATGAACCTTTTGATGTCTCACAATTTGTTTCTTTGTGCACTCCAGATCATTCCTATTGGTTAATTAGGTTGTGTTTGTTTTGGCTTCAAACGATTTCAGGAAATCCTTTTACACCTTTCCGTGTGTTTGGTTGCGCATGGAAAATAGAGTTTTGGAAAATCATAAACTTTGACAGTAAAATAAGCCCTTTAACTCGGAAAATGAATTATGCTTCTGTTTTACCTTTAAGTCATTTTCGGACACACAGACGCCCAAAGAGAGAGTAGAGAGAGTGAGCTAGATTGCACCCCAAACCCAGACGTGTCGGTGAGATCGCGCCAATGAGTTTGCGCCCCCGAGATCGTCCCGCTGAGATCATGCCACATGAAACCTGCCGCCGCTTGACTGGTCTCGTTGCCCATGACCCACCCATGACCGATCTCTCCCTTTCCCTCAATTTGCGATCACTGTCTCGTCGAGTTCTCAGTTTTGATTTTTGAACCGAGTCTGATCGTCCCCGTCGCCTGAAGTCTGTCGCTGCCGCCCTCTAGATCGCCTTGTCCTCCTTTGGGTTAGATCATCTTCTCTCGATCTCGTCGCCACTGCCCTCTGGGTTAGATTGTCTCCTATCGATCTCGTCGTCCGCCACTCGCCGATCTGGTTTCTCTCTTTGATCTCTGATTTTTTAGTTGTTGTGGTGGTATGGGTGGTGGCATTTTGGTGGTTTCTGTGTTGTGTGGTGGTGGGTTTTGTCATTTGTGTGGATAGTGGTGGATTTTCTGTGGGTGCTGGTGGATTTTCTGATATAAAATTTGTTTGGAAGTTGAGAAAATGTGAAAAATTTGTAGGAAAATAGCAATTTCAGAATGTTACCAAATACTGAAAATCATTTTTCGGACTATTTTCCATTGCACACCCAAACGCCTGGATTTTAATTTCCTTACTGGAATTCATTTTCCCCTGCATTCATTTTACACTCAGAATTTGATTTACATCGAACCAAACATAGCCTTAGTCTCAGAATTTCGAAATGTAAAGGAAACAAAATACATTGGAAAATGTAGATATATTGAAATATGTGTTTTTCGTTTTACAACCCGTGAACAGTAGGGTTGTATATATACAAATGCAACCTTATTATTCATAGTTGGCAAAATATTTTAGGTACCCATACCAAGGTAAAGCCCTCTTTTCATGTCTTGATTGCTAAAATAGCAACTGTGGGGTTTTTACATCATCAATACTAATACTTTTAGTAAATGTTATGTTAACAGATGTCTTTAAGATAATTATTATTAAGTCATTTAAATAAAGTTTTGACATCATTTTCATAGAAATATAAAATCAAAGCTACATTTTTTTTCCTTCCATAAAAGTTTATAAAATATCTCCTAAATGGCATTGGTTTAATTAGGAGATATTTTTAAAAACTTTTTACCGGAAAAGAGAAAGAAGTGAAGTGAGATGAAAAACAAGAAAAACATAAAGAGAAAATCATATAATTAATGATATACATAAAGACAAAGAGGGCTTTTGATTTTTTTTTTTAACTCTAATTAAATTGGTTTTAAGTAATAATCCAAAGGATATTGTTTTCTGAGAATCTAAAGTGGTGTGTGTTTGTTTTTGGTGGGAAATGTCCAAGTGGTTGAACAGCTTAAATTTTTGTTTTTGTTTTTCACATTAATAGTAGATTTTCCATTAATATTATATTTTCCATCTCAATATTGGTGAGTGCCATATCTAAAAAATCGTCCTTGTTCATCATCAGGAAACAAATAATTTGAGACAAATGACTTAACATTTTGGAGGCATGCATGCACTGCTGCTTTCTAAAGTATCTTTTCTCTTACACTTTTACTAATGTTACAATTTTAGTAATCTGACGGAAGGTTTTGTACGGTGCTTTTGGAAGTAGATGCATGCATTGCTATTAGTACCACTCAGTTGTGCCTTAGAGCATTCACATTAAAGCTCTCAAATGCTAAAAATGCTATTTTTTAGCATTTTTGAGATAAAAACACCTCTACATTAAAGCTGCTAAATCTTAAAATTTTTAAGATTCAGCTAGAGTACAATCTCATATTTGAGACCGCACTGTAGCTGGATTGTAAAAGAAAAATTCTTTTCTATTCACCTCAATGGGTCTCTCTCTTCTATCTTTCTTTCCTCTCTCACTTCTTTCTTCTCTCTTCTCTCATTGTGCTTCACCGATGTGGTTAGCCGATGATTGTGCTTTGGCGATGGTTGTGGGTCGTGGTCTGATGTGCTCCGGCAATGTGCTCTGGCGATTTTGTGGGTCTAGATTTGTGGGTCTGAGTTTATGGGTTTGGGTTTCTGGGTCTAGGTTCGTGGGTCTGCGTTCGTGGATCATCAATGTGACCGGTGTGGATCATTGAGTTGACTGGCGTGGATCGTCGACTTGATCGGTCTTATCAGCATGGGTCATTGACTTGATCGGCGTGGGTCTCTGATCGTTGTGGTGGTCGTTGGAATTGTGGTGGCTAGTGGCCGGTAATGGGTATGATTGCTGGGTTAAGGCAGTGAGACTGAGAGGGAGAGAGGGAGAGAGAGAGACAGTGAGACCAGAGAGAGAGGATGAAAAAAATAAAAACAAAAAAGGAATAAAGTATTATAAAGAACTAATATTTAAATGAAGTTGCAAAAAAAATAGAGGTTTTAATGTTTGGTATATTATAAAATGAGTCATTAAAATTGTAAAAGTAGTGTTTTGAGATTGTAAATGCTAAAATTTTTACTATTGTTGATGAGAATGCTCTTATAGAGTATCCTTTCTCTTACTCTTTTACTAATGTTACAACTCTAGTAATCTGACTAAAAATTAAACAGTGCTTTTGGTACTAAATATATGCAACTTTTTGCACAATTATATAGAATCCGGTGAGGTTGTAATGTTTAATTTTATTTTTGAGTGAGTTTCAACCTATGACGTCTACTTTTGATGATAGCTCTTTATTATCAAACCAAAACATCAATCGGTTTTTGGTGTAGGTGAGGATTAAACTCCAGATTTATTATTTAATCATTAGAGACTTTACCAGTTGAGTTAACTGGAACCCACTGGTGAGGTTGTAATGCTAAGTAAGTAATCTCACATGAAAAGAAATGAGAAACCCATATACATACATACATACATACATACCTGGTGTAACTCTTATAAACTTACACATTTTTTACACCATAAATTTCTAGGAGATCTAACAGTTAAAAAACACCATTAAATGCTATTGTTTTCCACTTAATTACTTAATTAATACTAGCATTCTCTCTCTCTCTCCCTATTTATTACTTTCCACCACATAATATTTACTTCAACACAATCTAACAAAAAAAATTGAAAAATAATCCCATTTTCACTGATTTCACAAAACTACCCATAACAAGAGTCAAATTGACTTTCAATCTACTCCTTAAAATAAATAAATAAATAAAGGAACTTAAAAAAATAAAATAAAATAAAAAAAAAAAAAAAAAAACTTCAAAATCTGAGAATGACTATAGACACACACACGTTTTATCTTCGTAAGAACAACTATTTGAGAGCCTCTACTTACTGTTTCTTAAGGGTACTTTTCGTTTTCAAACACATTTTATAATGAAGATCAATTCACTCCATATGAAAAGTGTTGATTGATCACAGGCAAGAACCAAGAAGTTTCTTCGAATTAGAATACAAAGGAATACACAAAATTCGGCGAGAGGGATTAAAAATTTCTGCCTCAATTAAATGAATTATATATCAATTTTATATATTTTGTGATAGGCATAAAGCCTTGGATATGTATTTTTCTATTGAATATAATATTTGTAATGGTTGAATTTATTCATTAAAATAAAAGTTTTAATGGTTTTGGGTGAACTGTTGCTGTTTGAATGATTACATTTAAATTGATAGGGCTTAGATTCTTTAGAACCACAACCACCATGATACGTGTAACTACTTGGATGTGGTTTGGAGTCCTCTGTTTTAGGTGATTGTTATTAGTGTCCTCTGTTTTAGGTGTTTGTTATTATCTTTAGGAAGATCTATATTGTAACGTTAGGATTGTTGGTTAGTTTGGATTGTTTTTCAATTATGAGTGTGTCCCTTCATATTAGGAAGAAGTCCTTGTATTTTGTTTTTGTTGTTATCAATTGCTGTATTTAAGCAGTAAGACAATAATGAATAAATCATCAAATAATTAATTTCGAGCTAAGTCATAAGAGGTTAGGGTTTCCTCAGTTAAATCCAATTCTTATCTTTATTTTCCCTCTAGTTATCTCCAAAAAACCATCATAGGTAAGGATACTGTCTTATACGTACCAAAGTGGTATCAGAGCTTTGGGATGGACTAGAGGGTGGAGCAGTTAGAACAGAGCGTGAGTTCTCTTTCAATAATACATGAAAGCTATATTATATCCTTCACTAAACTTGAAAGCATAAGTATTGGAAGATTAGTCATCATCCGAGCCAGTTTCCTCTACTTGAGAGTCACCTTCCTCCTCAAAGTTATCTTGTGTAATTATTCACACTACGATCTCCTCCCTAACATTGGTCTGCAATATTTTAGATTAAATTGAATAAATATAAAAAAATTATAACTACGCAAATTTTTATATTTATAGTAAATAATAAAGAATTAACTAAAATATATTCATTTAAAAACATTACCACAACTACCATGATAAATGACAAAACATTAAAAATAAATCCATACTACCGACACAAACATTGCATCTATCATAAATCCTTACTACTGTCAAGAACCTTGCAGTTCTCCTGTCAAGAACCTTGTAGTTCTCCTGTGAATGAGAACTTTCAAGAATACATCCGCCACCAATAACCCCATTAATAGGACATCCCCATCACTCTTAACAATGTATCCATCACCATAACAAGTCACATCAAATTATATATGCACCAAGAATAGCAATTATTTGAAAACTATAATGAGAAAATTTATCACTTATTTCAACAACCTCAATAAAATAGAAAAAAAAAATTATATGTGTAATAGGTGCTTGCATATAATTAAGACTAATCAACAGTTTGGTTGGGACCACCAATACACACAAACATTACACTATGATCTAGTACCAAATTGTCAAGAATTTTGCCAACAATACGAGATTGTATATTATGAAAGAGATATATCTAAACCAAACCCAAAATTTAGATAAAATAAATCAACCAACAAATCCATTTACTAATCCACTACATTAACAAAATAAATCAAAATATAAGGATTTAAGAAAACTAACTTGGGCTATAGAGGTAGGAGCTTTTTCTTCTTCTTTCTTTTCTTAGTGAGTGAACTATAGTGTTAGTTTTTAGTGAGCAAAAAGGGAGGCGTGGGATTGAAAAAAGAAAAAGGGGGGCACGCTTGTTTTTTAGTGAGAGGGAGAGGGAGGAAACTAGGAGGTAGGGTTTTGTCTTTTTTTTTTTGTTTTTCTTTTTTTTTTTAAGTTAAATTAATATTAAAAATGTTGTGTACTAATCTGCTCGCAAATTTCTAAAATTATCTTATTTTATAATTAAAATTCATTGATTTCAATTTTTAATTAAAGAGTATTTTAAAATATTTAGTATGACATTTTTTAAAAGTTTTTCAATGCATTGTGGAGAGAATTGTCGTTGCAAGTATTTTGGTGCTTGATATATTTTGCACTATTATTCTAAAATTTTCATTATTGTATGTACTATTCATTGTTAAACTTTGATAAAGAAAATTTCATAAAAAAGCATGATAGTCGAAAAAAAACCCTAAAATACAAACCAATACTCAAAACCCACTCAAAACCTCCCTATTCAACCTAATTTGATTCTATCGAGTGGTCATAGACTCAACTTCGATGGTTGACCATGTTTGACCAAATATTGACCAAGTTTTGCAAACTTTAACTACTCATTTCTCACAATCTAACCGTCTAATTGTTGTCATACTTCGCCAACACCAATATCTCACCAAATTCTTCCAATCCAACGGTCGGATTTTGGATTTGAGTCTAGAGCATTATGGATATGTGTTGTTGTACCAAGACACCAAAAATTTTGATTGGTCATGTTCTCCTAATCCAACCGTTTGATTGAGCTCAAAATTCATCAAAACCAATATTTTATCCCACTCTTTCAATCTAATGGTCAAATTTTTAATCTAACTCTGGCACAAGATGGATGCACGTCATTGTATCCACTTACCATGAAACTTCAATTAATAAAAATGTACAATACTCTTCTAAGAAAGTCATAAACTATATAAATATTACTAAGAATCGAGAAAATGACCTACAAAATTCAACCAAAAACCTGCAAAATGACCCCAATGGATTTGCATATGACCTTTGACTTTGCCATTTTTAAACTTGAAACTGATAAAAGCATAAAAACCCAAAAAACCTTAAAACACTGACCAGTACCCAAAACCCACTTAAAACTTCCTGATCTACCTAATTTGATCAAATCTAGTGGTCCTCGAACCAACTTTGAAGTTTGACCAAAGATTGACCAAGTTTAATAGACTTTGACAAAGTTTCGTAAGATTTGACTGCTCTGTTCTCACAATTTGATCGTCTAATTATCAGTGTAATTTACAAACACAAATATTTTACCACATTCTACCAATCCAACGGTCAGATTTTGGATCTCCATATGGTTGCATGGTGGACATGTGTTGTTGTACCCACCCACTGGGAAACTTTGATTAAACCGGTTGACACAATCTGACCATCCAAAATTGCTAAAATACGCCATTAAAGCTAGGAAATAACCAAAATACCCATAAACTTATAAATTGATGAAAGTTCCCTTAAAAGTTTCAAAATAAATGACCAATATTTCCCTTAAGTACATGGGGGGGTCTTGAAAGATTTTTTTTTTATTTATTTTTTGCAATTTTTAAAATTAAGAAAAGAATCTAGATTTTAAGGACAAAATTGAGGAAAATTTACCATTAAAAGAAAATAATAATTTTTTATGGCCATATGTATGTTGGAAATCACCTTTATTGTGACAGATTTACCTTACCATTGCGAATACCTTCTTTTCTTAAGAAAATTTTAACTATTAATGATGACAAAAATGTCCGTCACAGATAACAATACAATATATAGTGATGGAAAACAATCGTCAAACACATAAAAATAAGGGCATGAATTCCCCCCATTAAAAAAAATTATCATTGTCGACGGCTTAGGCCCATCGCAAATATTACTTATTGGGAGGGATCCAATTCTATCATTAATACATTCTTTCTTTTAAAGAAAATTAACTATTTACGATGGTTAGCATGTTCGTTGCAAATACAAACTCAATTAGGAAAAAAAAAATAATAATTGCGATGAATAAATGTCGTCACAAATATTGTGAAAAGTAAGGAGGAAATTTTCCTTCCAAAATATTTTCCCATTTTTGATGGCTTCATGGCTTTCACTAATATCTTCTTTTATATTTACGATGGAAGAATGTTTGTCGCAAATAATAGCACCATAAAAAATATATATTTTGTATTTTCGACGCATAACAGCCGTCACAAGTGTTAATAGTTCCAACGGTTTTTCTTTGGTCATCGTAAATAATACCCTATTTTATATTTACGGTGGAAGAATGTTTGTCACAAATAATAACACCATAAAAAAATTATCTTTTGTATTTTCGACAGACAAAAGCCGTCACAAGTGTTACTGGTTCCAACGGTTTTTATTTGGTCGACGTAAATAATACGTTATTAGCGATGAACATTTTTATGCCGTTGTAAAAAGTAAGGCGGAAAAATTTCCCTCCAAAACAAATCATATTTTTGACAATAATAATAGACATTTTTGGCAAACTCATTTTGTCGTCACAAATGTTTTAATATTTGATGAGTAATTGTTGACCAAAGAGACTTGCCGTCGAAAAAACTAGTTTTTTTTTTTATGGCTTTTTGTAGTTGGCGAAAATGTTTCGTCACAAGTAACAATCTTTTTTGTAGTGATTGCTGTTTGAATGATTACATTTAAATTGACAGGGCTTAGATTCTTTAGAACCACAACCACCATGATACGTGTAACTACTTCGATGTTGATTGGTGTCCTCTGTTTTAGGTGATTGTTATTAGTGTCCTCTGTTTTAGGTGTTTGTTATTATCTTTGGGAAGATCTCTATTGTAACGTTAGGATTGTTGGTTAGTTTGGATTGTTTTTCAATTGTGAGTGGGTCCCTAGCATGTTGGGTTGTTGTGCCATAGTACCCTTCATATTAGGAAGAAGTCCTTTTATTTCGTTTTTGTTGTTATCAATTGCTGTATTTAAGCAGTAAGACAATAATGAACATCAAAGAATTAATTTCGAGCTAAGTCTCAAGAGGTTAGGGTTTCCTCAGTTAAATCCAATTCTTGTCTTTATTTTCCCTATTGTTATCCCCAAAAAACCATCATAGGTAAGGATACTGTCTTATACGTACTACACGACCTGGATCTAATTCTTAATTTCTACTTTTGAGTTAATTTTGACTTCATTCTTATTAATTAACATGTACTCCGCAAGAAACGGTGAAACTTATAAAGTGAGTATTGTATACAATGTTCAAAAGTGCAGCATTATCTCTGATAGTAATCACTATATATATTTGTTTAGTTCATCTTTTCGAAGACAGAATAGTAGGAACATTTGACCGACTTGGAGTCTTCAATATTATAATAGTAGGTAGAGATGAACATTTAATTTCTGACTTCGCAATTTTTTATTTATTATTATAAGTGAAATATTCTACGAATAGTGGGCATACTTGGAAAGACCATTACTCATAAAATTGATATATAATTCATTTAATTGAGGTAGAAATTTTTAATTCTTTAATTTTGTGTATTCCTTTGGATTCTAATTCTAAGAAACTTCTTGACTCTTGCCTGTGATCAATCATCACTTTTCATATGGAGTGAATTGATCTTCATTGTAAAATGTGTCTGAAAACGGAAAGTGCCCTTAAGAAACAGTAAATAGACACTCTTAAATAGTTATTTTCACGAAGATAAAACGTGTGTGTCTATAGTTGTTCTCAGATTTTGAAGTTTTTATTTTTATTTTTATTTTTTATTTTTTATTTTTTTTAAGTTCCTTTCTTTATTTATTTTAAGGAGCAAATTGAAAGTCATTTGACTCTTGTTATGGGTAGTTTTGTGAAATCAATGAAAATGGAATTATTTTTCAAAATTTTTTTTTGTTAGATTGTGTAGAAGAAAACTTTATATGGTGGGAAACAATAAATTAGGAGAGAGAGAGAGAGAGAGAGAATGCTAGTATTAATTAGGTAATAAAATGGAAAATAATAGCATTTAGTGGTTTTTTTTAACCGTTAGATATCTTAGAAATCTCTTTTTTTTTTTTTTTCTTTTTTTTTTGAAGAAAACCCCTTAAAAAGATTGATAACATGACAGTTGCGAAAAACCTCATTGAACTCATGCGCTTGTATATAAAGGAACATGCATTTTCATAGTGATTACTCTGGCCATCATTAATGCATGATTAAGAAGATAATGATAAATTGATTAAAGGGTCATTAGCAAAGACTACTACTGATAACCGACAATGCATTTTGCTATTTACAGCACTTCGAAGTTTGAAATTCCAAATCCAATATATTTCGTTTTCCGCAAAAAATTTAGAGCAAAGAGGTTTCAGCGCCGGCCTTATTATTTGCTATACAGTAGAGTCTCACATTATATTCGCGTGAAATAAATGCTTCTAACCAACTCCCTTAACTGTATACCAAAACCATGTTCACTTTTTTTTTTGGTCACTCCCCTCTATATATACTTATCCATAGCTTTTAAATTCCACACTCATACACACAGCAACTATTAAGTTCCTTCATTCTTTTGCTTTACATTTCTAGGTGCTTCGCCTATTTGGCAATGGAGTATAACAAGATGTGGGTTGTTTGTGCAGTGGTGTTGGTGTTGAGTTTATGGTATAGGGTAGAAGGGGATCCCCAAGTACCTTGTTACTTCATTTTTGGGGACTCATTGGTGGATAATGGCAATAATAATCAACTCCCATCTTTGGCTAGAGCAGACCACCTGCCTTATGGGATCGACTTCCCCGGTGGACCGACTGGAAGGTTTTCCAATGGGAAAACCACTGTTGATGTGATTGGTGAGCTTCCTCTCTTTTTCTAAACTTAGCTTAAAAACGAAAACGTTTTTGTTAGCTAGCCACTAAAGCGATTAACTTCTTGATAAGTTGTGATTAGAACAATATTAATTTTATATGGTTTACTACCAACATAATTTTTATACACTTAATATGATATGCCATTTCATTAGTTGTGAAAAAAAATTGTCTTTTTAGGTTTGTTGTTGGTAAAAATGACAGTTCCCTTTTAGGTAAACAACAATGTATTTGTGTTTACTTGTCTTTAGTAAAAAGCAAATTGTCATGTTCTAGAGGACACATGGTGACTATGCAAACTCATTTCATGCTGAATATTTTTCAAGAAAAATCACCATTGCCATGGGCATATATGATTGCTTATATTCATTGCTAAAAGAGAAAGAAAAAAAAAAAAATCAATGAGTTAATCGAGTGAAGCAGTCAAATTGTTTCTTCATTTCTTTTTTCCAGTTTCTCAACTGACTTCATAGAGTATATCTTGCTCCCATAAGTCCTAATTTGGTTCCTCTTTATTTATTATTGTTATTTTTTGGCTTGAAGAAGATTTTGGGTTGTCTTTTTTTAGTTACTCTAATCAAGGTTTTTAGACCTAAACCGTTCATTGAATCGTAAAAGGGAGATGTTTAAGGTTTTTGAGGTCGAACCAAGGTCGAACAGTGATGACTTCATAATTAATTTGATAATTATTTAAATATAAATAAATATATTAAATTTGTAAATATTAGCAAAATTTACTAAAAATGTCTTAAAAATTGAAACAAAATACATAAAATAGTACATTATAAGGTTAATAAAAAATAGTACAACATAAATAAGTATAAAAAGAAAATTCTATAATAATCCTTTAAAAGAAATCATTTCAATTAACTAAAAATGACTTTAAAAAAAAATTCATAAATTGCATAGGTATTATTCTTAAATAAAAAGTTAATTTAGTAATATTTAATATGTTGAGAAAGATGACATAGAAGTTTAGAAACTATAAATCATGTAAATTTAATATAAATTTAATAATATTGCATATTAGCACCCAAGAAGAGCACCTGGCCCGTTGGTCATGGCTTCAGTCTTGCTTATAAGGTGTGAGAACTCCGATTCGGATCTTGGCAACCGCATTTTTCTTTAATTTTTCCCTATTCTATGATTGGTTGAACTGGCCTACAGTTCGTTCGGTTTTTCGGGTTGAACCTCAATTCATCCGGTTCTCTCACAACTCAATGATACCCAGTTTTCTAGGTTTAAAAAACCAAATTTCAATCCGGTTATCGGTTTTCTCAGTTGGACCGCTCGGTTTGGTCTGGGTTTCAAAACCTTGACTCTAATTACTGTTAGTTAGACTAGAAAATAATGGTCAACCATATATGAATGAATATTTGGGTACATGTGTGCATTGATTATAATCCTTTAATAAAAGCATGTGTTATTTTACTTTGTAATCGTAATTTTTGTCCCAAATTAGTTAGTAATGTATTGTACCTATCTTGAGCTGTGTGCCGGCCTAGTTACGTTGCACATGATTTTTGTACATGCATTAAATATGAAATTGAAGCTTTTATTTGGAGCAATGGTCACATCAGCAATTATGAAATTTTTTATCAAATGTTTTGTGATTATATTTATATATAGATGTTCATTTTTATTTTCCTTCACAAAAATATTAAGGGGAAAAAAAAAGTAAATTTTGATAGGGAAACTTTTTGCTTCCAGATCTGTATTCATTAAATTATGACTCATAAAAAATGTCCTTAATGTATATTAACACAAAAACATTACTTAAGAAATAGTTATGTGAATTGGGAGTAAGGTTGCTACCATGCAATTTGGATACGATATTTTTAATCAAAAATTACACCAAGCTTAGTAATTGAAGTATTGAACTCATAATATTTGAGTATACACCATGTTGGAAATCTAAAAATACTTTTCCATATCTACCCAGCTGAGCTTTTGGGTTTCGATGATTATATACCTCCCTATGTAAGTGCAAGTGGCCAAGACATTTTGAAAGGAGTGAATTATGCTTCTGCAGCTGCTGGAATTAGAGAGGAAACTGGGCAGCAACTGGTAACTATTTTGATGCACTCTCTTTTTTAACTAGCAAATATGACTTCATATCGTGTTATATACATATAGTTCACCTATGTATCCCTTTTGTCTTTGTAGGGAGGTAGGACTAGCTTCAGTGGGCAAGTGAAAAACTACCAAAACACAGTCTCACAAGTGGTAAACTTGCTAGGGAATGAAGACTCAGCTGCAAATTATTTGAGCAAGTGTATATATTCAATTGGATTGGGCAGCAATGACTATCTTAATAACTATTTCATGCCCACATTTTACTCGACTAGCAGCCAATATACACCTGAACAATATGCTGATGTCCTAATTGATCAATATAATCAGCAACTCAAGGCCAGTACTCTATTTCTTTAATTTAATTTTAGAAAATTTTCCTTAATTTATCCATATACTCTATTAACATATCAAAAGCCAATTATTTTTATGGTGGGAATAATGGAAAAAGGCCATTATTGTTGTCCAAGATATATAGGCTCCACCAGCCATTTACTTTTTATTGGGCTTTGAGGAAATGGGCCTCATTCAGGCCTACCTCATGTGTGCACCCTTTATGACAGTTCTAGTTAGAAGAAATTGTTCTTTAATTCACAAAAATATTAAGAAAATTATCTAACACTCCGAAATGTTTGTTTATGTTACAGGCTTTGTATGATTATGGAGCAAGGAAGATGGTCTTGTTTGGAATTGGTCAAATAGCCTGCAGCCCCAATGGATTGGCTCAATATAGCCCGGATGGTAAGACGTGTGTAAAGAGAATCAGTTCAGTCAACCAAATATTCAACAGCAGGTTGAAATCTCTGGTCAATACACTCAACAACAATCTCTCAGATGCAAGATTTATCTATATAGACACTTATGGGATCTTACAAGATATAAAAAACAGCCCTTCAACTTATGGTAATTAAATAATTTTCTTTTAGTTAAAATTTTGTGAACTTTGTGCAATGAGTACGACTTTTAATTGTTATTAAAATATGACATGAAATATTCATAGTTCTCTTTCTTTGGTAAATTTTAGGTTTCAAGGTTACGAATGCTGGGTGCTGTGGAGTAGGGAGGATCAATGGTCTAATTACATGTGTACCTTTGCAAACTCCATGTCAAAATAGGAATGAGTATCTGTTTTGGGATGCTGATCATCCAACTGAGGCAGGGAATGCATTTGTGGCCAAGAGAGCTTATAGTGCTCAAGCTGCATCGGATGCTTATCCGATTGATATCCGCCGATTAGCCCAGATTTAGAGATGGATCTAATAGGTGCAGCTGGCTCAATAAGATAGAAAGTTCTTGTTATATTTTTCTGTATCACTATTATTGTTGCTATGAGTCTAATATTTTTCTTTTTTATTAATAAGTTGTTATGAGTCTAAGATGTTTATAATCATAATATCATTACCTCCCCATTCAATTTGTTGTATGCGGAGTATATAAATGTATGGTAATTTTTAAAAAGATTGAATTCAATATTGACCTGGAGTAAAGCTCATTGTTTACATTTTCTTTTCAATGACACGTTGGAATATTACACATAGAAGAATAGGAACTATCACAATCAACTAAAATCCCATTACAACACAAGAAAAAACAAAACAGAAGAACCAACCCCTTAGTTGTTGTGAGAAAATGCTGATGATTCTGTCAGAGATGGTGAGCAGCCAAAGGAGTTGTCAGAGATGGATCAATTGAACGCACACCTCAAGCATTATAAATTGACTTTTATTAAATTTTAATGAAAAAATGATTTGCTTAGTAATATAGTGGTCATGTGTAGTGCACGTACACGACCACTTCCGTAAGTTATAGATGAGAAAATTTTGAGGAAAGGGTCAATTTACTCAATTCTTAGACCTCAGGGGTCAACTATACAAAATTGATAGCACGTGTGTTTTGAATTGATCCAAACCTCATTGAGTTTTTATTTTATTTTAAATTATACTTTGCTCTCTCTCTCTCCCTCCTAATACCATCTTATCTCTAACTCATAAAAGTTTTGGTATTTTTGGGTTAATGTTTTGGTAATCTTCCTTATTCTTTTATCTCTTTGAAAAATTTTGGAACCATATCTAGCATGGATATTGGTGTGTATGATTGGTGTTCTTATTTGTGATTGATGTATTTTCTTATTGGTCACACCAATAAAAAAAACACATCAATCACACACAAGTTACCGAAGATTGATATGAAACATTGTTTCAATGACGAAAAAAGAGAAGAAAAAAGGATCTAACTCCAAATAAATTTTCTATAATAAATAGATTTATAGATTTTCTCAAGTTTATACCCAATATTTGAGATCCACATGACATGAATGATGAAACACTGTATAAAATTATCTTTGATTTAATGAAGTCATCGTGTCCAAGAAATTATCTTTGATTCAATGAAGTTATGATATTGTAGAAGAGAATTACAACCCAAGCCTCACAAATTATCCTTGAATTATAAACTCCTAGAAAACCCAAGAAAAAACCTCGAAATTGCTATGTCTACTTGTACTCTGATCCAAGTGAAAAAATCAAAATTTTCTCTCTTATGCTGTATTTGAGTTTTTAGTTTCGTGGTGAAGAAAAAGTGGTTAACTTTTGGATTGGTGTCTTATATTAACTCTTAATTAACTATGCTATATATTCTCAGAAATGAACCTTTCGACGTCTCACAATTTGTTTCTTTGTGCGCTCCAAATCATTCCTTCTGGTTAATTAGTCTCAGAATTTTAAAATGTGAAGGAAATAAAATACATTAGAAAATGTAGATATATTGATATGAATATCTTCCTCAATTGTTTATTTTAACTGTTTAGAGGCCATACTGCATTGTCCAGATTTATGTCCTCAAATAATGTTCAAATTATGCTTCACTCTTCAGTCTTCAACAATTTCAGCATATACCACTGCCAAAGTAATTCTATCCACATCAATATGGCATACCAGAAGACATGCTTGATATATTTTATAGTTGATTATGAATGAAACACTTACTTGTCCCCACTAAAATGCAACATGTTCAATTATTTCATTTGGCTTGTACCTATTTTTTTTCGTTTGTTTCCCAATGTAGGTCTGAGCCTATCCTATTGTGCAAGAAAAAAAATGTGTTTTAGGTGAAAAAGGATGCTAGCTAGGGAAGAGTAATTCCAAGCTAATATTGACAGAAAAGAAGATATAATAATGAAATGCAACTTGAAATTTGATATAGCTACCCGTCAAATCAGGCTTCGATGGACAAAGCTGAGGAAGAAAAAAGCACGCGAAGAAGCACGATCCATGATATAGCAGATGAGATAATTTCATGACCAGTTGGTGACTGTAGATTTATATATTTATTTTGTAAAAGAGGGGCATGTCTGTTTTTACCGTCTTTCTTGACGTGCTTTTGATCATGACATTGATGATTGAGTTGATATAAGAATTCAGGGAAAGTTTTTTTAGATATTGAAAGATATGCTAACACAAACTAGCACAATATTTAGACCCCCAACAAACAATTTTATGGCTTAACCACTTTTAAACCTACTTAACAAATGATGTCCAATGTAAGTGATTAACCAATTTCCATTGCAAACATATTTAAGTAATTAAAATTGAATGTAAAGCAATTTAAAGTGAAGGGAAAAAAAAGTGGTTAAACCACATAAAAACACTAAAGTGTGTTCTGGAAGAGAAAATTGGAGCCCCCAATAAAAATTAAAAAAAAAAAAAAAAAAAAACTCTTTGTCAACTGACATAATTGGAAATCCATTGTAGAACAGATGACGTACAATATTTAAGTAGATGCTCAAAATCTACATCTCCCTAAGTACTTGAGCCTTTTGAGCTCTCGCTAGCATCTAACTTCACTGAGTTATTTCTTGTATAGAACAATCTCAGTTGAGCAACCAACCGCTAGTCACTAAGTGAAACTTGGATTTTTGGCTTGAACTTCCAAAGATTCCCAGCAACCATTAACTCTTAACACTCATAGATGGTGAAAATAAATTGTTAAAAAAAAAAATTCATTAACTATTTATGCCATTGTTTTCAATAATTTGTTACAATTCACTCATATGGCTAAATTATACTACAAAAGTTTAAATGAATCAAAATAACAATATAAATTAAAACAAATTATCAAAATAAGTGTTATAAAATAAAGTCATATATGTTTGATTTGGTTGGGTTAGATGAGTTGGAAAAGTTATTAACTCAAACCCGGCCTAACTCAAGGCTAAAAAAAAGTTCCAAACAACCCATCAATCCACTCAAAACCCAACTTGAAGCGTTGGGTTGGGTTGACGAATTTGGTGCAAACTAGGCCCTATTTGCAAGCTCCTTCTTTCACTAATCAGCCACACAAATATAGTTGCTGCCATGCCATTAATTACCCAAAGCCATAACCAGCACAATCGACTACAACCACAAACATTCATTACCAAGCATGGCGACCGTACACGCGTATAGAATGCCAAATAAACCTACGGATCCACACTAGTTGCGCACAGAAAGCCCCAATTGGCTGGTGAGACTGGTAAAAAAAAGGTGAAAAATTAATGTCTCTCTTTTTTTGCTAAGATATAGTACTAACAAAATTACCTTGCTTCCTTGTTTGCGTTTTTATTAGCATAGAACTGTCTCAATATGGGTAACAAATAAAGGAAATTGCTAAAGACACAAATTGTTTTACACAAATAGCTGATACGGTGGGAAATTATTGGAAAGTAAAATGTGATATTATTAGCGAGTTTAGATAAAAATCATTATCCAAAAAAAAAAGGGGTTTTGGCTCAATTAAATTTTAGTTAAAGTTAACAACAGTTTGACTAGAACCAAATCTAGGCTGTCGTGCGCTGTTTTGAATTAAACAAATTAAAACAGATTTTCAGGCATCAGCCTAGTCTATGCCTTTCTAAATTTATCATTTTCTACAACGACACTGTCGGACTTAGATGCACTCTGGATTTGTCTATACATATATTTTCACCTCCCATTTTCTTTCACAATTGCGGGGCAAAATGAAAATGTGGGAACTGGTATTTGCTGCTCTTGTGGTGGTTTTAATCCTGCAACTTCACGTTCATGGAGTGCCGCAAGTACCTTGTTATTTCATTTTTGGAGACTCGTTAGCGGATAATGGCAACAACAACTTGCTTCAAACAAAGGCTAAAGCAAACTACCCGCCATATGGTATTGACTTCCCTAATGGTCCAACAGGAAGGTTTACCAACGGCCTAACCATGTTTGATATGATAGGTTTCTCTCTCTCTCTCTCTCGGAACATGGCTTCATGTTTAGCCCTTTTATTTTGTTTTGCTCTGTTTTATGTTAGAAATTTGTACATGTATGCCAACTGCAAATTTTCTCTCTACAGCTCAACTTTTAGGGTTCGACAAGCTTATTCCACCCTTTGCAACTGCTAATGACTCGGACATACTTCAAGGTGTGAATTATGCATCTGGTGCAGCAGGAATTCGCCAAGAAACTGGGAAACACTTGGTAATTATTTGGTCAATTAACTTCTTGATCTTAAATTGGTATATAGATGCATACATTTGATAAGCACGGCTTAATACAAATCTTCTTATCCATTTTATGTGTTTAACTTTTTGTTCCACTTTATATTCCACCAATCATAACTTACCATGTAATCATTTGAATTTTTCTACGAAGTAACCAAAGTTTTTTTAGAAAAAAACAAATGACTTAACATTATTGGTCGAACATAAAATAAAACACAAAAAGTGGAAATGAGAATTTGTATTAGTTGTTCACGAGTTATTTAATAAACTAGTTCTTTCTCTAAATATAGTAAACATCATAACTAAATATTTTAATTTTTCACAAATCTATATCAATAATTGATAGCTAGATATAATCGAATTATATTATTCGAGAATTTTTTTTTGAAGAATTCAAGAATGATTTTTGTTAATGAACATACAAAAATTAAGAATTCACTAATACTTTGTATGGTTATATATTCTGTGTACTTTTTATTATGAAATAGATTATTTAGATTATCAATAAATTAAAAATAATAAATTAATATCTTATAAAATTTTACAAACTTACACAATCTAATTGAGCTTTTGCAAATATATTTTTATACATGTATAAATACAAACATGTACTAATATATATATATATATATATATTCAAATCGAGCCTCATATTTACAAGTTTGTTCACAAATAAATTATTATATTTAAATTTTCTTTAATCGTTAAAACTTAAACTTAAACTTGGCTTGCCTCAGCTCGTTTAATAGATAAACGAAAATAATAAACAAACACTTTCTCCAATCAAGTCCAAGCTATTCATAAATAACCATATGTATCAGCTTTTGCATGAGTGCATCACAAGTGGTCATTAAAACGTGACTAAACTTCTACATGCAGGGTGATTGCATCAGCTTGGATGGGCAGTTGAAGAATCACTGGGTTACAGTCTCACGCATTATTAAAAAACTAGGAAATAAGATCTCAGCCGTTAAGTACCTAAACAAGTGCTTATATTCAGTTGGAATGGGGAATAATGATTACATTAACAACTACTTCATGCCTAAGAATTACAACACAAGCCACCAGTATACTCCAAAGCAATACGCCAGAGTTCTTATTAGACAATATTCTCGTCAAATAGAGGTCAGTTAGTGGTTTAGGTGCAATATATTCTTTCATTCTTTTCACCTTAATTGTAATATTTTGACAATCCCTGATCAATTTCCCACCTTCCCCTCTTTTTGTTTCAGACTTTGTACCATAATGGAGCAAGGAAGTTTGCACTATTTGGAGCGGGAGTACTAGGCTGCACTCCAAATTCAGTTTCTTTATATGACACAAAGGGCAAAGCGTGTGTAGAAGAAATCAACACTGCGGTCACTCTATTTAACCAGCGGCTTAAATCACTAGTTGATAATCTGAATAGGAATCTAACTGGTGCAAAAGCTATATATGTGAACTCTTATCTGATGGGGTCTGGGGATCCATCAGTTCTTGGTACAATTCCTCGAACTTAATTTTGTTCTTTTGTACTGTTTCTTATGTCTAATTACTACAAATTTTTGTAACTATATATTCTAAATCTTTTGAATAAGTATATATATAGTGACTGTGTATTCTTTCCTTTATGCATTTCAGGTTTCAAGGTTGCGAATGTTGGGTGTTGTCCAGTAGACCAATATGGGCAGTGCGCACCTTCCAAAACTCCATGCCAGAATAGGACTGAATATGTGTTCTGGGACGCTTTTCATCCTACTGAAGCTGGTAACCGAGTCACTGCAAGTAGATCATACAAAGCATATCTCCCGAACGATACTTATCCAATTGATATTAGTCACCTAGTTCAGCTTTAATCATGGAACCCTATTGGCTATGGTTTTAATTTATCATAGAAGAATCTTTTTGAGTTGTTTACAATTCATCACAAACAGAGTTATTAGAACCACGTACCATCCATGATTTTTAGGTAGTTTCCTTATGGTTTTATTCTATAAAAGTTGTCCAAATTAGGACAAAGGAAATAATAAACTTTAAAAAAAAAAAAAAATTTTGGGTTGAATCAAACTTTTTTTTTAATAATTTTTAGAGCTAGATTCTCTGTTTCCACGTGGTGACATGTTCTCGGGTCTCTGTTATTCGGAACATCTTGGGTATATGGTGTTGTTATTTTAGCACCGCTTTAATTAATAAAGCAATACAATTTTAAAGAGATTTTTTAAAATTCGCATTTATTTTCAATTTTTCCCTAATATTTATATAGAATAGCATATGCTAGTCCCATCAGCTTTGATCACCAACTAGCATAAAAGGAAAACGCTAGAGTTTGGTTTTTTTTTTTTTTTTTTTTTTTTTTTTTACAAATTATTGATGCGGTAAATAGTGAATAGTAAATGAAAATGTGACATTAGTGGTAGGCCCAAATAAAAACTAGCAAAAATTTGTAATAATAATAATTTGTAAAAATATTGTAAAATAGTTTGTAATTATATCATTACTCAACATAAAAGTTTAGGTAAATTATAATTTATGATCACAATTTAATATACATAATTTCAATTTGGATTAAAATGACTGTAAGAGCTAAGAATTTGATGGCCCAAGCCCTCTTAGAACAGTAGTGTCTTGTCCATCAAACCAAGCCCAAACAATAGAAGGATATTACGTAGAGGGTGGGAAGACAGTTCTAGTGTAATTCTAAGCTTAGTTCAAGTCTAAGGCTGAGGAGCCCAAAGTAACAAAGAAAAACAATTCACGTAGTAATTGAGAGTAAAGCTCTCCTCGGTCATGTCCAAGGTTGAGTTCTTATATATGATTGATACAAGTTTTATACCAGGCAATGCACTGTTCACTTTATTGTTTTTCTAATTCTTCCAGAATCATCCCCCCTCTTACTGGGAGGTTTTCTCCCTTTTATATATCCTCCTTCCTTGGATCCTAGCTCTCTAATTATATTCCTTAGGGTTTTTCTCAAAATACTTGTCCCAAAAGAGTTCTGCTGAATGTGGTAGAAGGGGTTGCTGGCTGTGAAACTACTGTTCAGGGGTAATTTCCTCATTAATGTAGCTGATAACGTTGTTGTAGAGCATTCAATGCGAATGGGGAATGTATACCCTTTCAAGAAGCTTCCTCCCATCTTCTTGACCCCTTCCCCAAGTTCTATCCCTTCCAATCGGGTTCTCATAAAACACTATCTCGCATCTCCATCCCTTCTCGGGGTCGATGAAGTCCTTAGGTCGGATACGCTTTTACGGGTGGGATTAAGTATGATACTTCACATTCAATCCTCTTTGGTCCTCAGGCACCCTATAATGAAATTTTAGGATTCTATCTAGATTAATTGATTTTGCATGTTTTGGATGAATAAATCACCCATAGTGGCTCCTTACTCATGACAAGTTCAAATAATGGGGATAAGTGGTAATCTAATTGCTTAATTTGACAACCACCTACACTAGAGAGAAGACTAAGAATTTAATTGTTTTTCCTTTGGCTTAAATTCACATGCAGCAAGTAGGAAAAAATTTCACTAACCAATAAAGAGAATACAAACATAGTATAAAGCCACTCAAGCAAAGAATTATCCCTCACAAATAACAAATAGTAGAGCAATTTTATGTTTTGCTCTAGTTCTAATTTGTTACACTCTCTTTCTTTAAAGAGTTCTCTCCTAATCTAATTGTGGCACACAAATTTTTTATAAACCAAATCGCAACACACACACACACACACATATGTGTGTGTGTATGTGTATACATATACATATATACATACTAGTTTCTGAGCACACGCGTTCTTCTATTTTTTGGGGTAAAAGTTAACAATTTGCCTCTATTGTAGTTTAGAAATATATATATATATATATATATATTTTCAAACAAATAAAAATGATAAACTTTAAAAATAAGTAGTAACTATATATATATATATATATAAGATGGGTTCAAGTTACACCTGGTGTAACTCTACAAAAGTTACATCTTTTTTAAGCCATTGATTTCCATAAGATCAAACGGTTAAAAACAAAACACTATTATCCATTACATCTATTAAATATTTAGCAAATTAATAGCATACTCATTATCTCTTTCCTTATTAAATACTCCTGCATTTTTCTCTCTCCTTATTAAGTCATTCATTGCAATTTCTTTTTCTATGCAATTCCTTCTACTATTTCCTTAGTTTTTTTCGAAGAATAGATGACTGTTGTAGGGTGAGAAGTAAAGCAAACAAGATCAACCCCATACTTTTTGCTGTTAATTGTCTTCAAACAGCTTGCACTAGCGACATCATAGAGGTGAATGGATTCGTCATCACTAGCTGTTACTAGATAACTTGAAGTCTTATGAAAATGCATCGAACTAATTCTACCATTATAGTCTCTGAAAGCCATGCCGACTTCCATGCTTTGAATAATCTCTTCATTCAGCTCCAATGAAACCTTGTCTTCTCTTTCGGATTGAGAGCCACCCATGATTTGAATAAAACCTCATCCCTTTTTTACAAAATGTTCAAGCACAATTGAATGAAAAGGCATCAGAAATTGGAAATTAGCCCAGCTCTCTCTCTTTGTGTGGAGATTAGTCGTATCTAATTGACAAAGTGCCATTGTAATGAAATCTAAAAATAACTTAAAAGTTAAAAACAAAACATGGGATCTTCAGGATAAATCTGTAGGTTAAAAATAAAGTTTAAAGAATTAATGAACCTGCCCTCTTTAAAAAAAAAAAAAAAAAGAAACGATACATACAAATCCAATAGCTCCACCAACCATTTCCATGGTTTTGATAATTAAGAAATATCAAATTACATTGTTTTGATCTTATGGAATAACAACTCAACTCTTCAAAGAAAAGTTTCAAAATCAAAAACATAATTGTCTATGCTGCGATTACTTGAGCCCTATTAAGGATTCTACTAATACTAATCATCATACTAGTTTGAGTTCAAATACAAGAGATAGAGATAATGACATATCCGGTAGCCTCACCAAATACAAGTCCTAAGTCTGTAGAAGTCTATCCTTAGTGATATTGTTTGCAAATCAACGAACATTTAAAAAAGATTAAAAAAAATCGAGTAAGTAAAATTGGAACACGAGATCAAAGTACCTAAACTAAAAATAATTAGAAGTCTTTTCAAGAAATTTGTGGTCTTGTTGTAGTTGTCTGATGCTATTTGTAGCTCCTGCTGTGAATAATTTTGCTTGAACATTTTGTTAAAAAAGATGAGGAAAGTGATAGGTTTTATTTAGTGGAGGAAAAAACTTACTAAAATAAGAAAAGCATAGAAAGATGGAGATGGTAGAAACATACTAGGAATTGCATAGAAAAAGGAATTACAATGAATATTGAAAAAATTAATAAGGAGAGAGAAAAAGAGACTCAAAAAGCATTTAATAAGGAGAGAGATAATGTGTATGCTATTAATTTAGTAAATATTTAATGATATAATAATGGATAACAGTGTTTTCTTTTTAACCGTTCGATCTTTTGAGAATCTACAGTTTAAAAAGAGTGTAACTTTATAAGAGTTACACCAGGTGTAACTTGAACCCATCTATATATATATATATATATATTTATTTATTTATTTAACGTAAAGGGAAAAAAATCCTAAATTTTAGGAGTTATCTTTTTGAATTTAAAATGAAATTTGTTATTTTACATTTATGACCCAATTTCTAAATAACGTTACCCTTCATTCATAGTTGTCAGTATCGAACGATATGTGATACGTATCATACGATACATATCGTATCGTGTACAAAAAGTTTCTAATCATAAGGGCGTATCATAAGTGCTCATAATCGTCCGATACATAGGTGCGTATCGTATGAATTGTATAGTATCGGTGAATCGTACGTATCGTACGATACATAGACATGTGGGTTTAAAATAGGTTTTTTTGTTAAAATTTGTGATTTTATTTGATTTAGACAAATTGTTAGACTTTGTTAACACAAAATTATTGGGAAACTTAATTGAGTCTAATGAAATAGCAAGTCCATGAGTTTTTTTCCTCCCTTCTCTTTCTCCTACAAAATTTAGACTATACTCATAACACTTACTTTCATATGTGCAAATTTATTTTCTATGCTATTAATAATGTATTAAATGAAAATATAATTATTTTTTATTTTGTTATTATTATTTTGAGTCTAAAAAGCTAGAATGCCAAGGAAAAATATAAAGAAAAAATTATTAGAATAAAAAAACCAAAAAAAAAAAAGTAAATGTTGATAATAATAAAGAAAATGTCTATGAAAAAATAATTTTGCAAGATGCTGAACATGATGATAACATTGACTTAGATGGAGTTGATTAGCCAAGATGACGAAAATATATTGTTATTTTGGTTCATATATCACGTATTACTTCTGAGTTTAATCAATTTGAATGTGCATGTTATAAACATAAGTTAATTTGATTTATTTAGTTAGCTTTGTTAAATTTTATTACATAAGTAATGATTAAATTGGTCATTAGTTGAATATATTTTGAATTTATAATGAATATACCTTTTATATATGTAATTCTATAATTATTTTATAATTTTATTAGGTGTTTGTATATTTTACTATACATGATTCGATACGATACACGATACAAAAAAATAAAAAATCAATTCACGATACAATTCACGATTTGACAACTATGCCTTCATTAATGAGGAATTTTTGAACCATATAAAAGTCCAGTTGAAAGTAGAGAATCCTTTTATATATATATAAAAGAATAGAAGGTTGTAATCCTATGCAACCCAACTATGATTTATTTGTTGCACCCTCCACATGTCAATAGATCTTGTCTCCATTAAAACACCTAAGGGCTAGCTCAAATTGCAAATACTAATCAAGTTTAAATAGTGCTTGAGAGACGGTACTGATTTGTCTCTAAATGATAGGAAAGACATTCATCATTCATCATTAATTCTTTTATTTTATATTTTACTTGTAGTAGTGAATTTCTATTGTAACTTGAGTCACTGAATAGATTAGACATCTTTTTTTTTTCTTTTTTTCTTTTTTTAAATATATACATATATATATATATATATATATATATATAATTTTGAGAAGGTCTTTTAATAATATTTAAAAGTTGAAGAATAGTATTTAATGTTGTTATGCTTTTATTGAGCCATGTTAGTGTAATGCTTGAGTTCACTTGAGTCCATTTGGTCCACTTTGATCCATTAATATTAATATTAATAAAAAAATAAGATCTTTTAAATAATGTATCTAACGAATGTTTTCATTTAATTTTTTAATAGTAAAAAGAATTTAAAAGATATAGTTTAACTTCTTTTTTTTTTTTCTTTTTTTTTTTTTTTTTTTTTGTAGTTTCACATCAACAACAAAAAAATATAATATATATTGTAGTTAGTACATAGAAATTTTACTACTTATAAGTTTTACAAATATATATAATATGTAAATGTTAATGTGTGGTATTTATCATTGCTATGCTCATTTTGAGACACATCAACAAAGTATTTTGGTTCACTTCGGTCCATATCGGTTCATTTGGTTCAACTTAATTAACTTCGGTCCATTTCAGATCTTTTTGGTCCACTATAGTCCAATTCGGTCCACTTTGGCCCATTTTGGTCCATTCAGTTCACTTTAGCATATTCGATCCATTTTGTATTAATTGGGCCTTAAATTGATTCTCTTTATAGGTTCCTTTTTTTTAGGCTCAAAATTCTTTATTTAAAAAAATATATATTGGGGTTGAAAAGTATGAAAATTTATTTTATTTGAGCCAAACTCTTTAGTTTTAGACTAAAAGTACCCAAAAAAAGTATAAGAAATTAGAGATATGGGCCATAAAAAAAGAATAAAAATGAAAAATATTCAACAGACTACCTTAAAATTCAAGTTTCAATAATATAGATATTATACTTATATTTGGAAAAAAGAAAAGAAAAAGAGTATCACAATATCAAACTTTTATAATAATTTAAACTTAACATGTTACACATGTTCCATGGAATGCATGTGTATTTTTTTTTTTTTTATAAATATTATTGGATATTTTCAAATTATTCAATCAATTATGGTATATTTAAAAAAAAAAATATTTTTAATAATATCTTCTTCATTTATATAAAACAATATTATAATTATGTAATCTAAATCTTTTTATCACTATATATAGTTTTTACATGTAAAATACATTATATGTAGATGTAGGGATAAAGGGCCCAGGCATGGGTATTGGGCCGTGTCCGAGGACATCAGGTAGTTCGAGGACAGGTAATAATAACGGAGGCCTATAGAGCAATGGCCCGTGGAAGAAGCTTGGTTATGAGGAATTGGAGATGTTGTCCGAGGAGAAGTACCTTCTCGGTTAGGTAGAGTAGAGGTCATATGTCTGATCTTTTGTCAGGAACAAGGCAACTACCGATCATTCTAGCAAGGATAAACATCAAGAGGGGGTAAGACAAAAGGGAGTTAGAAAATATCTGAGGAGAAAGTTGTTGCTACCACATTGAATGCTTTGCAGCTAACTCCCTAGCCGCATTAATGTGGAGGTGATACCTGAACAGTAACCCCATGAAGACTTCAGGAAGGTGCTGATGGGACAAGTATCAGAGCCAGCAATTTAATCTACACGTGGAGGGCTAAGATGAAGTAAGGGAGGGAAATATAAGGAAGGGAAATATAAGGAAGGAAATTCCTATTATGAGAGGATCATCAGATAATCTAGATAAAAATCACTGTACACTCAAGAACTGTAATTGTGGTTAAGTGTAAGAGAAATACATAAGAGCAACCTTCCTCGGACTTTGTCAAAGAGGATTTTCCTTGTTCAAACTGTTTATTTTATGCTTTACATTATCAGCCAACCTACTGTGATCATTGAGCACCCAACTCATTGAAAGTTCAGTTTCAAGCCCACCATCTACAAATTCATTGATTTGGGCTCTTTGGGCCATTGACCCTTCTTTTGGGCTTTGGGGAATTAAACGTGTCCTTACAATTGACGCCGTCTGTGGGAAACTTGAACATTCTTGAGTTCATCACGTAACCATGGTGGGTTCAGGGCCAAACCGTGAAGAGTTTGTGGGGTCTCAGTGTCAAGATCAGTTCCTTAATCTTGAGCGAAGGAGAGGTCATGAAATTAGTGTACACACCATTCATACAAGTAGGAGTCATTCTAGAAGTGGGAGTCATGTGTCCCAGGGAGAAAGCACTAGGAATATGCAGTTAAAGATTAACCACGTATGGAGGAAACTACGCCGTAAGCGATGGAGAGGGACTCCTTCGAGCTTAAAGCCTTCCTCTGATGGTGATAATGATGATAGCTATAAGCCCAAATCAAGGACTCCCCTTAGTGAGTTTTTCTCGTGTGATGAGGAGCGCCATTATGGGCAGAGGAGCAGAAGTCCACCTCACGAGGGCCTAGGCAATGATGCTATGAGCTGGGCCCTGTGCCAGATTTCTAAATCACCATTTATGCGGAGGATTGAAGGAGGAAAAATTCCTCGGTGGTTTACTCAGCCAACGTTTACCATGTATAATGGTAGGACAAACCCTGTGGAGCATGTTAGCCATTTCAATCAGAGAATGACTGTTCACTCAAAGAATGAAACCTTGATGTGCAAGATGTTCCCATCTAGCCTGGGGCCAGTGGTGATGAGATGGTTCGATGGCTTGAAAGAATGTTCCATCAACTCCTTTCAGGAGCTTATTAGAGCTTTCAAAGATCGTTTTGTTACTTGTAGTAGGGTTCCTCGTCCTTTTGATTCCTTTCTGTCTATGAACATGCGAGAGGGTGAGACTCTGAAGACGTTTTTGGATAGGTATTGGGAGATATTTAATGAACTAGATGGAAATTTTGATGATGTGGCAATAAGGACTTTCAAGGTTGACTTGCTTGCCGAGCACGACTTAAAGAAGTCTTTGACTAGAAAGCCTGCCAGAAGTGTACGTTAACTCATGGATCGAATTGACGAATATAAACGGGTCAAGGAGGATCAGCAACAAGGGAAGGGGAAAGCTAAGGTAGTTCCCCAAGATCGAAGGGATTTCAGATTGGAGAGGTACAACAACAATCGGCCTAGGAGAGATTTCGCTGGTCATACTGGGCCTGCTACCGCCCAAGTAGTTAGTATTGTATTTAGGGAGCCTGTGCACCAAATTTTGGAGAAAATAAAGAATGAGCCATACTTTAAGTGGCCAAATAAGATGGGTGGAGACCCCACGAAATGCAATATCACCAAGATCGATGACATACTATAGAAGAATGTAGGACTTTACGGGATCATCTAGAGCAGCTGGTCAAATTTGGGAAGTTGAAGCAATTCTTGTTTCAACCCAATGGGCAGGGGAACTAGGCAGGGTCTGGACATTAGAGGGGTGCTTCATCAGGACTGCCTTTGGGGACAATAAGTGTTATTCTTGCTGCCCCAGGTAGGATTGGTTCTTATCCATCTGGGTGATGTCTATAGCTTAGTCACTTGCTGAGGACCTAACCCCCGATCCTAAGAGGGGTAGAGTGGAAGTCCGACCAGCATTGAGCTTTTCTGATGAGGATAAGGTGGGAACCTTACAGCCACATGATGATGCCCTAGTGGTTACCTTCAAGATTTGAGGGTATGATGTGAAGATGGTTTTGGTAGATCAAGGCAGTGGTGCAAAAATCATGTACCCTGATTTGTATAAGGGGCTCAAGCTGAGGCCTAAGGACTTGGCTTGCTATGATTCTCCTCTAGTAGAGTTTGATGGGAAGACAGTCATCCCGATGGGCTAAATCAGATTACCTATTCAGGAAGGGTTGGAAGTCGTGGAAGTGGACTTCATTGTAATAGATGCATATTCCCTCTACACTACTATTATGGCAAGACCTTGGTTTCATGCCATGAGGGCTGTTTCTTCCACCTTGCACTTAAAGGTGAAGTATCCATCAGGAGATCAAGTTATGAAGCTGATCGAGAGTCAATCTATGACCATGCAATGTTTAGTGGCGGCAATTATACATCAGTCTGGGGGTGAATCCTTGGCCTCTGTGGAACAGGATTTATAACAATCAAGGAGGACAGCCCTGTCCACAGATGTGGTAGTAGAAGGGGCAAAGTGTGAAGAGTTAGAAAAAATTGTCATTGATGATGATGAAGAAAAGTTTTTCCAAGTAGGAGTTTAGTTACCTCATTGGGAGAAGGGAGAGTTAGTTGCTTTTCGCAGGAAGAATGTTGATGTGTTCGCATGGAGTGCTTATGAAGCTCTTGGTGTGGATCCAAATTTTATCTGCCATCACCTAAATGTTAATCCCTCTATTACCTCTAAGAAGCAACCACCTCGGCGCTCTTCCAAAGAACATTGAGATGCTGTTAAGGAGGAGGCGATTAAACTTAAACGGGTCAGAGCAATAAAAGAAGTGTTTTATTCTGAGTGGTTGGCCAATATGGTGGTGGTAAAAAAAAAATATGGAAAGTGGCGAGTATGTGTGGACTTCACTAATCTAAACAAAGCTTTCCTTCAAGATCCCTTCCCGATACCTCAGATATACCAATTAGTGGATGCAACAGTTGTCCATCCTTGGATGAGCTTTTTAGATACCTTTCAGGGGTACCATCAAATACCATTGGCACTGGATGATCAGGAGAAGACTGCTTTTGTTACGCCCACAAGGAATTACCATTACAAAGTAATGCCATTTGGGCTGAAGAATGCAGGGTCCACTTATCAGAGGATGATGACTAGGATGTTCGAATCTCAACTTGGAAAAAACATTGAAGTCTACATAGATGATATGGTGCTGAAGAGCAAGGTAGAGTCCGAGCACATAAATGACCTTGGAAGTATTTTTGAAATACTAAGAAAACACAAAATACACCTAAATGCTTCTAAGTGTTCTTTTGGCATCAGTTCAGGCAAATTTCTGGGTTATATGGTCACTTATTGTGGAATTGAGGTCAACCCTGATCAGATTAAGGCAATAAACAATCTCCTCGGAATCTTAAGAAAGTACAGAAGTTGACAGGAATAACTGCAGCCTTGAACTGATTTATTTCATGGTCCGTTGACAGATGCAGGTCTTTCTTCCAGTTATTGCATAAGTGGAAGGGATTTGAGCGGACTGAAAAATGTGCCTTGGCTTTTCAGCAATTGAAAGTTTATCCTTCTCAACCACCCATTATGTCCAGACCCGAGGAGGAGGAAGTTCTTTTCGCCTATATCACTGTGCCCTCTCATGCAATTAGCCTAGTACTGGTAAGGGTAGATAGTGGAGTACAATGACTGGTCTATTATGTGAGCAAGTCACCGCATGAAGCAGAGGTTCGCTATTTGCCATTAGAAAAGGCTATTTTCACCGTGGTGCATGCTACATGCAAGCTCCTTCATTACTTCTAAGCTCATACAGTTATGGTTTAAACCCAACTTCCTCTTCAGTCATTACTCCGAAAAGCTAATTATACTAGAAGGATTGCCAAGTGAGGAACAATTTTAGGGGCTTTTGACATTAAGTATATGCCTCGGACCTCCATTAAGGGTCAAGTTTTTGCAGATTTAGTGGTAGAATTTACTAAATCTCCAGCAAAAATAAAGGGCAAGGAACAAAACTTAGGGGGAAAACTGGTTGCTGCAATCTCCCTACAAGAACCTTTATCTTGGAAATTGTATGTTGATGGTGCGGCTAATCAAAGAGGATTCGGGGTGGGCTAGTTGTGGTGTCCCCGGAAAAGATAACTATTGAGAAGTCTTTAAGGTTAGGTTTCTCGGTCACGAATAATGAAGCCGAGTATGAAACATTGTTGGTAGGGATGGCTATGGTTCAAAAGATGGGAGCAAAAGCAGTGGATGTATTTTCGAACTCAAGGTTAGTTATGGGCCAAGTAAGGGGAGAGTTGGAAGCTAGGGATTTGAGAATGCAAGAGTATTTGAATCAAGCTAGGCGCTTGCAATTAAGTTTTGAATTTTTTACTTTGCAACGAAGTCCAAGGAGCAGGAATACACATGCTGATTTTCTGGCTACTTTGGCAACCTTGTCTAGACAGAATTTACCTCGAGTTATTCTTGTCGAAGATTTACATAAACCCACCAAGGAGAAGAAAAAGGAGGTTTAAGTTCACTAGATTAATGTCGGGCCTAGCTGGATGGATTCTTTAGTTTTATTTCTCAAGGATGGTACTTTGCCTGAGGAGAAGGGTGAGGCAGACAAGGTACGGAGGAAAGCTCCTCATTTTTGGTTGTCTGAGGAGTAAAGGTTGTATAAACATTTTTTTTTTCTGGACCATACTTGTTATGTGTCCACCCTGAAGCAGTAGAGCCTCTCCTGGGACTGTTATTGGTGGAAGTGCCCACCCCCACTACTGAGGCCTCCAGGATCATACCACATCTTCCTTGTTGGGTTACGGAGGGCAACTTTCTACAAGGGAGATAGACACTTGAGGCAATTCAAATATGAGCAAGGAATTCATAGTGGCAATAGAAGAAGACTTTTCACTCCTATGGACACAAGTCCTACTTTTGTAAAGAACATGCTATTGGGTTTAGAGATGGCTGATCGAGTGGACCAATCTTTTGTCAAGGTTCACTTTCACAAGATGACTATTGAACAAGATTGTTAACAAGAAAGCTGAGATGGTTACTATGAGAGAACAGTTTCTTAAAGACAACCGGGAAAGACCCGATGAAGACGACTATGAATTCAAAAGAAGGGACAATGATGACAAAGTACCTATCATAGAAGAAATCAATGATCAACAGAAAAAGAAAAGATTGAAGATAAAGTGACCTTCTTATTTTTTGACTTTGAACATGTTTATTTAAAAGTTGATGTAAAAACCCTTATGTTTAGAAATTATTTAAGATTTACAGGTTAGGGATTCTGGTTAAGGTATAGGCTTTTGGGGTTTGGTTTTTTTTTTTTTTTTTTTGGTTTGGCTTAAGGTTTGGGCTTTCGGATTTTGTGTAATGGCATTGTTTAATGGAATGGTTAAATTTTTGGTAATTTTGGTTAATGAGCAAATGGTGGTTTTGGGAAATTATGACCAAACCAATGCATGGTTGCCTTCATACCCCCTTGATAGAAGGATCAAGTCATCACGTAGTTCATTGATGATGATGATTTTTTTTTTATTTGCCTTAACTTTTTCCTAGGTCGTCCTTTCAGGTTTTCAACCTAGCAGGTTCTCTCATTTTTTTTTTTTTTTTCTAACTCTCATTTTGCATAGATTGCCCTTTCAAGTTTTCAACCTATCTCTTTTTGTTTTTTGTTTTTTGTTTTTTATTTTTTTTTGTTTTTGTTTTTGTTTTTGTTTTTGTTTTTGTTTTTTTTTTTTTTTTTTTTGTTTTTTTTGTTTTAGTCAAACCTAGGAAGGGAAACAACATAATTTACAACCACCTCAGATGTGGTATTTCTTCAATTGATCCATGTTGGTTGGCTTAGTAAAAGGGTTTGCATCTAAGTCCATCAACCTTACTGCTCCCCCAGAGTATATCTGCTTGATAATGTATAGGCCTACCCAATTTTGCTTGAACTTTTAGTTTGTATCTTGAACCTGGGCTCGGATTTCTTTCAACACTAAGTCCCCCAACTTCAAATCTCTGGTTCTCACTTTTTTGTCAAAAGCTTTCCTAAGCCTTCTCTGGTAACCTTGAATATGATACAAGGCCCTAAGTCTTTTTTCATCCAGCATGCATAACTGGTTATATCTGCTTTGCAACCAATTTGCTTCAGGAATTTCACTTTCCAATACTGTCCTTAGTGAATGGACACCCATCTCAATAGGAAGGACTGCTTCCATCCCATACACCAATGAGTAAGGAGTGGCTCTTATGGAAGATAGAATTGATGTTCTATACCCCCAAAGTGCGTAGGGAAACTATAGGTGCCAGTCCTTGTAGTTATTTGTGCTCTTCTTCAAGATTCACCCTATATTTTTATTAGCAGCCTCAACTACTCCATTAGTCTGAGGACGGTAAGATGAAGACTTGTGGTGTTGAATGTTGAATTGTCGTAGTAGCTTCTCTGTTTCTCCTTTAAAGTGCAACCCATTATCTGAGATAATTTCATGCGGTACCCTATATCTGCAGATGATATTGGTCTGAATGAACTAAGCAACTTTCTTTGAATTCAGGACTTTGTATGAACCAGCTTCTACCCATTTAGTAAAGTAGTCAATGGCTACGAGTATGAATTCATGGCCATTAAATGCTATTGGGTGAATCTTTCCAATAATGTCTATTCCCCATGTAGAGAATGGCCAGGGTGATGTCATAGTTTGTAATGGCACGGGTGGCATGTGCTTCAGATCTCCATGGACTTGGCATTGATGGCATTTTCGAACATGAGCCGCACAATCGGCTTCCATAGTAGTCCAGTAATAGCCTTGTCTCTCATTATCTTCCTTAACAACATGTGTGCATTCATATGTGGCCCATGGCTTGACTCATGAACCTCTTCAATTATCTGCTGTGCTTCCTTGGTGGTTACGCAAAGGAGATAAATTCCATCATATGATCTTCTGTAAAGCTTTTCCCCACAAATGATGTAATTAGTAGACAATCTTTGGATGGTTAACTGATCATTCTTGTCTGCAGATGATGGGTATGTCTCATCTTTGAGGTATTGTAGGATGTCTGAATACCATTCGCCTTCCTCATTCTTTCTTTCATCATCTTCTTCTATTGTCATGCAGTAGGCTGGTTCTTCTTTTTGTTCCAACACTATTAGTTTAACTTCATCTTCTTTCGGCCCATCCATCATGGATGCCATGGTTGCTAAAGCATCTGCAATTTGATTCTGCATCGTCGAGACATACTGATATTGGATCTTGCAGAATTTTGATGCCCACTTCTAAAGACATTGATGATAAGGCAACAGTCTTTCTTCTTTGATCTTCCACTTATTCTGTATCTGAGAGATTATTAAGGCTAAGTCTCCATTCACCTCCAACTCTCTTAATCCTAGGCCTAAGGCTGCTTGTAGGCCCATAATGCAAGCTTCATATTCAATGGCGTTGTTGGTGCTTGGGAAATTAAGTTTACCAAAAAATGGAATGTGTGTCCCTTTTAGAGAAATTAAGAGAACTCCAATTCCACTTCCATTTTGATTTATTGCTCCATCAAAATACATCTTCCATGATTCTACTTCAATTTCCATGATGTCTTCATTTGGAAAGTCTCCTTGGATCTCTTCAGATTCTTCTGGTGAACAATAGGCTAGGTGATCGTCAATTGCTCTCCCCTTCACAGATTTCTGAGTCACATACTTAATATCAAATTCTGATAGAAGCAAAACCCATTTAGCTGTCTTCCCATCTTGCACAGGTTTTTCCATTAAGTACTTCAAAGGATCCATTTTTGCAATTAACAGAACCTTGTAAGCAAGCATATAATGTCTGAGTTTACGGGTTGCCCATACAAGTGCTACACATGTCTTTTCTAATGGTGAATACTTCTCTTCATAAAGCAACATCTTCTTGCAGATGTAGTAAATTGCATTCTCCTTTCTAGTCTCCTCTAGGTATTGAGTAAGTAAAGCCCCCATTGCTGTATCTGTAGTGGTGAGATACAACAACAATGGCTTTTTAGGAATTGGTGGGATAGGTATTGTTAGTTTCATCAGATAACTCTTGATCTTCTCAAAGGTTTCTTGGCATTGTTCATTCCACATTGTTGGGACCCCCTTCTTGAGCAATCGGAAGATTGGCTCACATGTCATAGTGAGTTGGGCTATGAACCTGCTGATGTACTATACCCTTCCCAGAAATCCTCGAATCTCCTTTTCAGTTCTTGGGGGCTTCATCTCTACAATTGCCTTAATTTTGTCAGGATCAACTTCTATCCCATCTAGCTTACCATAAACCCTAATAGTTTTTCAAATGTGACTCTGAAAGTACTTTGGATTCAACCGCAACTTGTAGAACCGGATTCTTTCAAAGAACTTCCTCAAATCTGGTATGTGCCCTTCACGATCTTTGGACTTCACTATCATGTCATCAACATAAGCTTCTACTTCTTTGTGGATCAAGTCATGCAACAAAGTAGTGGCTGCTCGTTGGTAAGTAGCACAGCATTTTTAAGGCCAAATGGCATGACCTTGTAGCAGTATGTCTCCCATGGTGTGATAAAGAAAGTCTTCTCCATATCTTCTAAAGCCATTTTAATCTAATTGTATCATGAAAACCCATCCATAAACGATAACAAAGCATGACTTGCTATGTTGTCAACCAGGACGTCAATGTGAGGCAATGGAAAGTCATCTTTTGGACTGGCCTTATTCAAATCTCGAAAATCTACACACATTCTGACATTCCCATCCTTCTTTGGCACCGGAACCACATCAGCTAACCACTCTGGATAGTTGACCACTCTTAGGAATCCTGCATTGTACTATTTTTCTACTTCTTCTTTGATCTTGAGAGTCCACTCTGGCTTCATTCTTCTTAATTTCTGCTTGACTGGCTTCATGGTTGGATCTGTTGGAATGCAATGCTGTACTATATTTGTATCAATCACAAGCATGTCTTCATATGACCAGGCAAAGACCTCTTTGAACTCAATCAGCAATGCCATTATTGCATCTTTCTCTGAAGTGGTCAGAGTATTGCCTTCTTGGATCATTTTGGGATCATCATTAGTTCCTAGGTTAATGGGTTGGGTCTCTTCTTTTATAGGTTCTAGGTATCCATGTTTTAATTCCTTATTATTAAGAGTTTCTTTACTAATTTCAAAAATAAAAACATTCAAAGCAAGCAAATAAGTAGAATCAGAAATCATATGTGAGAGACCGCGCCCCCGGCCCCCTTTTTTATAGGAGTGTTGGGCCAAACCCACGTGAATGGGTGGAGTCATGTTATTGCCTCTCAAAATGGAGGTTCGACTAGTTATATTTTCCCCTTTAGATTAAGGGTTTAACAATGGAGTCGCCACTTATTTAATTATTGGAAAAATAAGAAAACCATAAGTGAAAAAAAAAATTCCTCATTTTATTAATTTGAAATTTACATTGATCATTGGAAAATTACATGGCTTTGGTCCTAAATACAACCTAAGATAAAGTACATGGCTTTGTTTCCTAGTTACAATCTAAAAATCGAAAATTACATGGATAAGCACTTGATCTACTAACCCTTGATCTAAGTTCGGAGGCTATGTTATAAAGTGGGAAGGTGTTAGGCACCCACCTTGCCCGGTGAAATCGGTCTTCTAGACTATGGTGGCCAACATTCATATCACATCGTCCAATATGTTATCAATCAATTTGCATGTTAAATTTAAAGTGTGTGCATGTGATAAACCCTAATTCAATTTATTAAGCATAACATTTGGATTGAAAAATAAACTCTAGTGAATGTGTGTGGACGGTGATAACCTAGATTCAAGAATTTAAAAAAATTATTAAACAAACATGTTTTTCATATTTTTGATGTGGATTTAAAATTAAAACTAGTGATATGCATGAACATGTGATGAACAATCAAGAACATGTGAAGAACATATAAGAACAATTAAGAACATTCAACCATATTCAAGGGAATTTAAGTGATTACTATCATGCTTCAATCTTAAATTCTCATCATCGCAACACAAGAAACAAGTTAAGGAAAGAGATTATACCTTCATGCAAGATCCATGTGGTGAAGGAGGAGACTCTTAGTAAAGACCCTAAGGGTGGAGGGAAAAGAAGAGTTAGGAGAGGAAGAGTGAGTCTCACTCAATACCTTGAGTCTCAGGAAGACCAAGATATGACAAGACTACTCAACTTCACTAGAACTCAAGAGAGAAGAAGAGATGGAGTTTTTGTGTCTAGAATGAAGTAGAGAGGGGTTTATATAGTAGTGGTGGAGAAAATATGAATGGAATGCCATTTAATGAGGGTTGACAAAGAATAATGAACCTAGACCTCATTTTAGCCTTGGGGAAAATCTGGTGCATTAAATGGAAAGATTGGTAGGAGTGAGGAACAAGCCAAAATTCGGTTTTCCCGTAGCTGCTGTAACAGCTTGTAGAGCCAACTTCAAAAAATCATATCTGACTCAATTCTGATCGGAATTGCCTCGTTCTTATGCTCAAATTGAAGCCCCGGATGTCTAGTTTCTGGGAAAATTAACTTCATTCACAGATTCAAAATATTCTGAGAGATATAAATGAAATGGTGAGCAGAGGTCATTTGTTAGAAAATGGTTTCAGCACAATTAACATTAATAGGTCCCAAATTAGCTCCCAATTAACATTAAATGGCTCCAATCACTCCCATTTCAGACTTAATTGATTCCAAATTTACTCTAATTAAAAGATAATTGCACAAATTACTCATTGAATAATTAATGTTTAACTATCTAATTAATTAGGTGTATGCAATCTCACCATAAAATGTAGTCCGAACCAATCAAATTATGACACATCATTGATCTCAAATTGATTAGAATTATAACCAATTGGAATCAATTGTTCATAATCACATATAGTCAGACTCAATTTGTGATAGTGCACCTCGGCCATTAAAACTTGATTTGATGATAACTTTCAATCTGATGGTCTGATTAGGGCTTATGACCAGTCGATTTGATCATTACAATATCAAGATCATTTTGATGAAATGAGATTAAGAATCTAATGATCAGAATCAAGATGCATATTTCCAAGTCAAAATTACCCTTTTATCCTCCCGGTGAGGTTAAATGCGGGTTGCAAAATAGGGTGTCGACAGAATGCCCCTCATTGACAGAGCTTGAAAAGCGAATGTCAATGTATGAAAGACACACCCAATTTTGCAATCAGTATTTAACCGTGGTGAATGTATGATGCATGCAGATAAGAATGTAGACCGTCATGTAGTGGATCAAAATATGGACCAAATCTTAGGGGAGATTGCTTACGTACCTCTTGGTGAGAGGATCAGGTCTAAACATAGTTCATACATGCAGCTTTTTTTTTTTTTCTTTTTTCGTTTTTTTTTTTTTTTTTTTGTTTTTTTTGTTTTTTTGGAAAAGAAATGAGTACAAGACATGATTACCAGTGGTCACGACAAGATGAGGATTTCAGTCGTGATCTTGAATTTTGGACATGCTTCCCAGAGGTCCGATGGATTTGAGGTTTTGGACGTACTTCCCAGAGGTCCGATGGATTGAAGTTTGGACGTGCTTCCCAGAGGTCCGATGGATTGAAGTTTGGACGTGCTTCCCAGAGGTCCAATGGATTTGAAGTTTGGACATGCTTCCCAGAGGTCCGTGGATTGAATTTGGACTGCTTCGCAGAGGTCCAATGGATTGAAGTTTGGACGTGCTTCCCAGAGGTCCAATGGATTTGAAATTTGGACGCGCTTCCCAGAGGTCCGATGGAGTTGGATTTTGGACGTGTTTCCCAGAGGTCCAATGGATTTGAATCTTGGACGTGCTTCCCAGAGGTCCGATGGAGTTGGAGTTTGGACGTGCTTCCCAGAGGTCCGTGGATTGAATTTGGACTTCCCAGAGGTCCGTGGATTGAATTTGGACGTGCTTCCCAGAGGTCCGATGGATTGAAGTTTGGACGTGCTTCCCAGAGGTCCGTGGATTGAATTTGGACGTGCTTCCCAGAGGTTCGATGGATTAAAGTTTGGACGTACTTCCCAGAGGTCCAATGGAGTTGGAGTTTGGACGTGCTTCCCAGAGGTCCGTGGATTGAATTTGGACGTGCTTCCCAGAGGTCCAATGGATTTGAAATTTGGACGTGCTTCCCAGAGGTCCGATGGATTTGAAATTTGGACGTGCTTCCCAGAGGTCCGATGGATTGAAGTTTGGACGCGCTTCCCAGAGGTCCGTGGATTGAATTTGGACGTGCTTCCCAGAGGTCCGATGGATTGAAGTTTGGACGTGCTTCCCAAAGGTCCAATGGATTTGAAATTTGGACGTGCTTCCCAGAGGTCCGATGGATTGAAGTTTGGACGTGCTTCCCAGAGGTCCGATGGATTGAAGTTTGGACGTGCTTCCCAGAGGTCCAATGGATTTGAAATTTGGACGTGCTTCCTAGAGGTCCGATGGAGTTGGAGTTTGGACGTGCTTCCCAGAGGTCCGTGGATTGAATTTGGACGTGCTTCCTAGAGGTCCAATGGATTTGAAATTTGGACGTGCTTCCCAGAGGTCCGATGGATTGAAATTTGGACGTGCTTCCCAGAGGTCCGTGGATTGAATTTGGACGTGCTTCCCAGAGGTTCGATGGATTAAAGTTTGGACGTACTTCCCAGAGGTCCAATGGAGTTGGAGTTTGGACGTGCTTCTCAGAGGTCCGTGGATTGAATTTGGACGTGCTTCCCAGAGGTCCAATGGATTTGAAATTTGGACGTGCTTCCCAGAGGTCCGATGGATTGAAATTTGGACATGCTTCCCAGAGGTCCGATGGATTGAAGTTTGGACGTGCTTCCCAGAGGTCCGATGGATTGAAGTTTGGACGTGCTTCCCAAAGGTCCAATGGATTTGAAATTTGGACGTGCTTCCTAGAGGTCCGATGGAGTTGGATTTTGGACGTGCTTCCCAGAGGTCCAATGGATTTGAAATTTGGACGTGCTTCCCAGAGGTCCGATGGAGTTGGAGTTTGGACGTGCTTCCCAGAGGTCCGTGGATTGAATTTGGACGTGCTTCCCAGAGGTCCGATGGATTGAAGTTTGGACGTGCTTCCCAGAGGTCCGTGGATTGAATTTGGACGTGCTTCCCAAAGGTTCGATGGATTAAAGTTTGAACGTACTTCCCAGAGGTCCAATGGAGTTGGAGTTTGGACGTGCTTCCCAGAGGTCCGTGGATTGAATTTGGACGTGCTTCCCAGAGGTCCAATGGATTTGAAATTTGGACGTGCTTCCCAGAGGTCCGATGGATTGAAATTTGGACATGCTTCCCAGAGGTCCGATGGATTGAAGTTTGGACGTGCTTCCCAGAGGTCCGTGGATTGAATTTGGACGTGCTTCCCAGAGGTCCGATGGATTGAAGTTTGGACGTGCTTTCCAAAGGTCCAATGGATTTGAAATTTGGACGTGCTTCCCAGAGGTCCGATGGATTGAAGTTTGGACGTGCTTCCCAGAGGTCCGATGGATTGAAGTTTGGACGTGCTTCCCAGAGGTCCGATGGATTGAAGTTTGGACGTGCTTCCCAGAGGTCCAATGGATTTGAAATTTGGACGTGCTTCCTAGAGGTCCGATGGAGTTGGATTTTGGACGTGCTTCCCAGAGGTCCAATGGATTTGAAATTTGGACGTGCTTCCCAGAGGTCCGATGGAGTTGGAGTTTGGACGTGCTTCTCAGAGGTCCGTGGATTGAATTTGGACGTGCTTCCTAGAGGTCCAATGGATTTGAAATTTGGACGTGCTTCCCAGAGGTCCGATGGATTGAAATTTGGACATGCTTCCCAGAGGTCCGTGAATTGAATTTGGACGTGCTTCCCAGAGGTCCGATGGATTGAAATTTGGACATGCTTCCCAGAGGTCCAATGGATTTGAAGTTTGGACGTATTTCTCAGAGGTCCAAGGATTTGAAGTTTGGACGTACTTCCCAGAGGTCCAAGGATTTGAAAGGCATTATTCATACCGATGTGTGTGGGCCTTTTACCCTAGTAACTGCAAAATAAATATTTTCAATTAGTAACAAAGTTATTCATTGAAAAGACTTTGGCATACCTGGCAAATGCCCCTAGTTTGGGACATATTCCATGCTTCGATGAATGCTGAAGGTGGACAATTGACTTGATGTTGCACGACTGGAGAATATGGAAGAGGATCATAGCTTTCTGTTCTGGAAGAAGAATTTAATGAAGTTTTTTTTTTTTTTTTTTTTAATTTGAAACCCTGAATTGTTTGAAGGAATTGAAAATTTTGACTGATGAATTTTTTTTGTTTTTGAAAAATTTGGAAATCTTGAATTTTTTCAAAGAATTGAAAATTTTGATTGATGAATATATATATATATATATATATATTTTTTTTTTTTTGAAAAAATTTGGAAATCCTGAATATTTTGAAGGAATTGAAAATTTTGATTGATGATTTTTTTTTTTTTTTTTTTTATATGGTAACCTAAGAAGTATGAGCTCAATGCCCCTAGTCCCAAGGCCTTTTTTGAAAATTTCCTCTTTTTTATTTTATTTTTTGAAATATGAAGATTTGTTCATTATCAAAAAGTAAGGAAGATGAAGATGAAGATGGAATAAAAGTGATGAAGATTTATTCATGATGACTATTTTTTTTTTTTTTTTTTAAAAAGCTATCCTTTGAATGAGAATAACTTTGGATGGAAGTTGATGCGGATTGCTGGATAAGTCCTTGCTTAATTCCTGCCAAAAGATAATTTCAATTAGCAATGGATTTATTCATTGAAATGAATTGGAAGTACTTACCCAATGCCCCTAGTTTGGGGCATATTTCATGCTTAGATTGAAGCTGAATTCATTTGATGTTGTGACCATTGGGGAACATGAGAAAAGATCATGGTTCACCATCCTACAACAAGGCTTTCTTTCTCTAGCTTGTTAGAAACCAATTATCATGAAAACTTGCACACAATATAAATAGGCCAATGCTCCAAATTTAAACATGCTCAATGCAAACAAATGGGCTTAACCTAAGATGCACCCAAACAATTGTTTTGACTTTGTTCTCCAAGGTTGTTTGGGTGAATGGGACCGGGCCTCTGCAAGGCTGCCTACGTACCTCTCTCGTAGAGGATCAGGTCAAGACGAAGTTCAAGAACTGGATTTTGAAAAAGAATGATTTTTTTTTTCTTGTAATGAACAAGAGGTGATCCTTTGAACAACCATTTTGGCAAATCAGAATGTTTAAGAATCAAACAAATCTCTTTGATTAGGAAGGATCAAGATCATTAAACTCATGTAATCAAATTTGCTTCATCCTTTTGAACATTGTTAGATTAAGTCTCCAAAGGCAATCAAGAAATGAAATGAATCACATTGTTGGGTGCAAACAAGGAGAATGCTTCAGGTTTGGAAGTTCTTTTGAGTCATTTTGAGGATTTAAGAATTTGAGAAATTTTGTCCTCGGACATATCATCCAGTGGGGTTTGACAATTTTAAGCACTTTTCCTTTTTAATTCAAGAGAAAAATATTGTTAGAGTTCAAGATGCGCCTACAATTAGCAAGACTTCAAGGAGGTCTTATTCATAGGTTGTAATAAAGGCCGGGTTTAGGTTATGAAATGAATGATATAAAAAGGCTCAACATTCCCTATGATGTTCCCCCAAGTATGCATTACTCAAAAATCAAGTATTTGAGGAGTTTTCCCATTCTTCTTTGCCATCTTCTCACTAGTCTCCATTGATCACCTGTATCAACGTTTGTTTTTATGCTCTCATTCCTCTTGAATCATACCTTTAGACTTGCATCTTCAAGTTTGCAACTTGGTAGGATCCACCAAATTTTTTTTTTCTTTGGCCCTAACTTTTGCCTAGACCGCCCTTTTGGGTTTTTAGCCTAACGGGCTTTTTTTTTTTTTTTTTTTTTTTTGGCCCTAGCTTTTTCCTAGACTGCCCTTTTGGGTTTTTTTAGCCTAGCGGGCTTCTTTTCTTTTCTTTTCTTTCTTTCTTCCCTTTTTTTTTTTTTTTTTTTTTTTTTTTTTTTTTTTTTTTTGTCTTTCATCTCTTGATTGAATGAACTTTTGCCTTCCTTGTATTTCCCAGCTTAATGATTTTTGGTCATTTTGATGCACTCTCTAAACTTCTTTCTTGCCTTAATGCACTTGCACCTTTTTGTGCTTGATGAATCTTTTCCTTTTTTGATAAACTTTCTTTTGGATGAACCTTCTACTCTTTTTGGCATGATGAATTTTAGGTTCTTCAAACTTGATGCACATTTTGTTTTCTCTCACATTTATGGAATTTCATTTCTCTTTCCTTGATTGAGTGAAAACTCCTTTTACTTTGATGATCTCTTATCTTTAGCTTAATGAATTCTCTACTTGTCTTTCATGTCTTGTAGGAGAGCTTTATCAATTAGCTTCAAAGCTACGAGGTCGACTCCTCCTCAACATGAGATTTAAGCATGCATACTTTGAATTTTCCCACCCTAGGTTTAGATTTTAGTGGGTTCATGCGAAAAAGAGGCTAAGTGTTTAAAGGCTCAAATGGGCTTGCAATGGATGATGATCATTCTAGGTATTAAGGTATAATCTTGTTTTACCAAAGAAAGCCTCCTATCCCTAGCAATGCTTGCTTGTAGGCACAATGACTTAAGCTCTTTTAATAAATTCATCTTAAAAGAAAAAGTATGAATGCTCTAATGTTGTGAAACAAAAGATCTTTGAAAATTGGTTTGAGTGCATGGTTTCTTGGGATTTTTCGATGGATTGATTCTTTTTGATTGTCTTTTAAGACCATTTCTTCTTATATTCTAAGTCAAGTAGCAAAAGTCTTTACATGGATTAAATGAAATTAATCATTCTTTGGTACAATTTGATTGCTCAAGCCTTTAAACATCAAGATATAGAAAATGTTTTGTTCAAGGGATCCTCATGTACCATTTTGAAAAGGAGACTTTTTTTTTTTTTTTTTTTTTTTAATCTTGAAAAAAAAAAAATTGGGTCTTTTTGGAAAAGTCACTAGGAAGTTCAATGGTCCTAGTTCAAAGAATTTTTTTTTAAATGACTTAAAGGCTCAATGCTCCTAGTCCAAAGACCTTTTTTTTATTTGAAGATTTTCTCTATTTTGGGAAAGATTTTGAAATCTTGAAAAAAAAAAATTTTTGAATTTTTTTAAAAAAATATATACATGAACAAAGTACATCAAATTCTACATGGATTTTTAGAATTCAAAGAAACATAGAAACATGGAATAAACTAACAAACTTTAAGCTTAACCATGATGTTGTAAACCAAATGTGGAGTGAGGCAAAGTTGGGCCACTTGCTTCTTCTTGGTCTATTTAGGATGCTTGAACCTTGATTGTGATGAAATGGCTTGGGCTTGCACTTGGAAGGCTTGAACCTTGATTTTGATATTTTGGTATTTGCTTGAAATGGCTTGGGCTTACACTTGGAAGGCATGCATTTTGTAAGCTTTTGGCCTTCAATGTTGATCATGTCTATACACGTTCGATGGGCTCAAGTATTGGGCTTAGAATGATTCAAGAAACAATTTTCGGTTTCCATACCAAGTAGAGTTCAATCACAAGCTTTTGGGCTTGAGTTAATTCACAACATACAAGGTTCAAACAATCATGATGAGCTTAAGCGTTGGACTTAAGTCATTATGGTTCAAACAACAGCCAAACAAATGCGTAATGAAATGCAATTTACATTGACCAACCTAAAGGTAGGTTCTATGGGTCATTACAACATGGGTAGAAGGTAGGTTAAAGGTTCCCACAAGCTAGGACGTCGTACCTCCCAACTTGTGATGCCAGGAGCGCCGCGTTGGTCCGAACGGTACAGTTTGTCCCTATGAACCACCATGGCATAACCATGATGATCCTTGTCGCGGTGGGTGGTAGGTTCACCGCTGGGTATGTGAGTCTCAGGAAGACCACAATCCACGGTTAATACTACCGGGCTTCTGGGCTAGCACACAAATAAATTTCATTCAAGCAAATGATGCATGACATGCAATACAATAACGTATTAGACATATTATATACAAAAAACAATAAACAAACAATGACATAGTTGGCCACCATAACTTAATTGAAGCTTAGCCCTCAATATCCCCAGCGGAGTCGCCACTGTGAGAGACCGCGCCCCCGGCCCCCTTTTTTATAGGAGTGTTGGGCCAAACCCACGTAAATGGGTGGAGTCATGTTATTGCCTTTCAAAATGGAGGTTCGACTAGTTATATTTTCCCCTTTAGATTAAGGGTTTAACAATGGAGTCGCCACTTATTTAATTATTGGAAAAATAAGAAAACCATAAGTGAAAAAAAAATTCCTCATTTTATTAATTTGAAATTTACATTGATCATAGGAAAATTACATGGCTTTGGTCCTAAATACAATCTAAGATAAAGTACATGGCTTTGTTTCCTAGTTACAATCTAAAAATCGAAAATTACATGGATAAGCACTTGATCTACTAACCCTTGATCTAAGTTCGGAGGCTATGTTACAAAGTGGGAAGGTGTTAGGCACCCACCTTGCCCGGTGAAACCGGTCTTCTAGACTATGGTGGCCAACATTCATATCACATCGTCCAATATGTTATCAATCAATTTGCATGTTGAATTTAAAGTGTGTGCATGTGATAAACCCTAATTCAATTTATTAAGCATAACATTTGGATTGAAAAATAAACTCTAGTGAATGTGTGTGGACGGTGATAACCTAGATTCAAGAATTTAAAAAAATTATTAAACAAACATGTTTTTCATATTTTTGATGTGGATTTAAAATTAAAACTAGTGATATGCATGAACATGTGATGAACAATCAAGAACATGTGAAGAACATATAAGAACAATTAAGAACATTCAACCATATTCAAGGGAATTTAAGTGATTACTATCATGCTTCAATCTTAAATTCTCATCATCGCAACACAAGAAACAAGTTAAGGAAAGAGATTATACCTTCATGCAAGATCCATGTGGTAGAGGAGGAGACTCTTAGTAAAGACCCTAAGGGTGGAGGGAAAAGAAGAGTTAGGAGAGGAAGAGTGAGTCTCACTCAATACCTTGAGTCTCAGGAAGACCAAGATATGACAAGACTACTCAACTTCACTAGAACTCAAGAGAGAAGAAGAGATGGAGTTTTTGTGTCTAGAATGAAGTAGAGAGGGGTTTATATAGTAGTGGTGGAGGAAATATGAATGGAAGGCCATTTAATGAAGGTTGACAAAGAATAATGAACCTAGACCTCATTTTAGCCTTGGGGAAAATCTGGTGCATTAAATGGAAAGATTGGTAGGAGTGAGGAACAAGTCAAAATTCGGTTTTCCCGTAACTGCTGTAACAGCTTGTAGAGCCAATTTCAAAAAATCATATCTGACTCAATTTTGATCGGAATTGCCTCGTTCTTGTGTTCAAATTGAAGCCCCAGATGTCTAGTTTCTGGGAAAATTAACTTCATTCACAGATTCAAAATATTCTGAGAGATATCAATGAAATGGTGAGCAGAGGTCATTTGTTAGAAAATGGTTTCAGCACAATTAACATTAATAGGTCCCAAATTAGCTCCCAATTAACATTAAATGGCTCCAATCACTCCCATTTCAGACTTAATTGATTCCAAATTTACTCTAATTAAAAGATAATTGCACAAATTACTCATTGAATAATTAATGTTTAACTATCTAATTAATTAGGTGTATGCAATCTCACCATAAAATGTAGTCCCAATCAATCAAATTATGACACATCATTGATCTCAAATTGATTAGAATTATAACCAATTGGAATCAATTATTCATAATTACATATAGTCAGACTCAATTTGTGATAGTGCACCTCGACCATTAAAACTTGATTTGATGATAACTTTCAATCTAATGGTCTGATTAGGGCTTATGACCAGTCGATTTGATCGTTACAATATCAAGATCATTTTGATGAAATGAGATTAAGAATCTAATGACCAGAATCAAGATGCATATTTCCAAGTCAAAATTACCCTTTTACCCTCCTGGTGAGGTTAAATGCGGGTTGCAAAATGGGGTGTCAACATCATATTAAAAGGGAAAGAGTTTTTAACAGACTCTACAGACTCAATTAGAAAACTATCACAAACAGATTTAACAGGAATAGAAACACTAGCAAAAATAGACTTAATAGGAATAAAAATAATGTTCTTGGCAGGTGTGACTGGCTTGGAGGTCTTGATCTTCTTGGCAAAAGTGATTGACTTGACAGTCTTGATCTTCCTCACAGAGTCCTCCATGGGGTGGGCGGCTCCCTCCCATGCCCAATTCTTCAACTTGGTCATGGCTTCCACAATGGCAGGTACTCCCAGTAAGCTCCTTCTTCCCTCAACATTAGTATTGTGGGATCTGCATCCATATAATCTGTAGCTCCTTCTTCAACCTCCATGTCTGTAGGATTGTCAATCACAAAAGCATCCAGGCGCTCTATGCTATCCATCCATTCATCAAATAGATCGTGTTTGCCTTTATTGCCCAAGTCAGTGGGTTGAGGGAGATGCTCTGGCTCATTTTCTTCCATTCTCTCCTCATTACGTTTAGCATTCTTAAGTGTCATGATTCTGAGACTATGGACCATATGCTTTTAGTCTAAAGCAGCCAATCTAGCACTTATGTCATCTTCCTCTTCAGTATGTGGGGTTGGTGAACTTGGTTCTGAATCATAATACAACCTCAACTTTGGAACTTCTCTTCCATGCTTGTCATACGTAGGGCCAAACATTGAGCTAACATTAGTGATATCACTCCAATCTGAAAGATGCTCATAGGGATATTCATCATAATACATTTGATTGGCTTGTGCATTCTCCTCTCTTGCATTCTCTAACACATTTATCAGCCTGTATTGATCACTATCAGTGTCGCTCCACCTGTTAGCTTCAGCATCATCTTTAATGTCTTGATCATAGTAGTCCACATCACTGTCATATTCCTCATAGAATAGGTTTGCATCTTCATCTTCTCTATCACTAAGGGGTTCACCCCAATCACCTTCACTGTATGGGCTATCATAACTTCTACTACTGTTGTAGTCACTATTGGTGTTGCTGTTATCATCGTCATATCCACCATCTCTACTGCTGTTATCACTGCTACTATCACTCTTGTTTTCACTTCCATCTTCATTATCACTAAGGGTTGTTCCCCCTTCCTCATCTCCATCACTGGTTCTTAGTTCATACAGGCTCTTTAATGTAGAAACACAGGTTGTATCTTCCTTCTTCAATTCTGGAACCTTATTGTTGCAATCAAGTAGTATCTTGAATCCAGGCACCCATGTCTTTGTTATAGGATCGAATCTCGGTTCCGAGAATCCCCAATAACGTTGACTTTCTCCAGCTTTTACAAACTTCCCATTCAATGTAGGAGTGTAGGGATTCAAAGATTCTAGAGGACAAGGGATTCAAAGATTCTCGAGGACAAGGGAGCCATCTTCCTCATTTTTATTTCTAACAAATCATCATCAGTGGGCTTATAGCCTAGCCCAAAAGGTGGTGTGGCAGTAGGAATTACCAGGTCTTGAACAGTTGGCTTCTTCACAATTCTCCCCAAATTCATCCCATGAAGGTAGTTCATTCTCCTCATCATCGCTACCACATTGTTGTTACCATAAGGAGCAAAGTCCATTAGGATCTTCTTAACTTCTTCTTCTTTCTTTTCAAAGTCAGGCCTTTCAATCTCAAAGCCATCCAAGGTCAACGGCTCTTTCTCAAAATCAATACCATAAACAAGTTTAGGCACAGTTAAAGTATCCCCATATATGGTCACAATAGCTCCTTCATGTGGAAACCAAACCTTTTGATATAAAGAAAAAGGTACGGCTTCTGTGTCATAGATCCACGGTCACCCAAGGAGCATATTGAAGCACGAGGCTATATTAAGGACTTGAAAATCCACCTTTTTGACCATTGGTCCTATGGTAAGCTCTAATGTTATGGTTCCTAAAACCTCTCTTCTATTATTGTCGTATGCCTTCACATGTTGATCAGTAGGCACAAAGTCTTCAATGCTGAGACCGAAGCAACTTGCAATTTTTAAAGGACACACGTTCAAAGCACTTCCATCATCTATCAAAACCATCGACATCCTCTTTCCTATGGAATCTACAGTGATATGCAACGGTTCGTTGTAGTGCTTCCCCTTCTTGGTCAGATCCTTGTCAGAATATGAAATAGTGAGTTCCCTATTTATGGACCCAATCATAGCATTCAAATCTTGGAAAGTTGTGGTTGTAGGGACTTGAATTTGGTTGAGAAGGTCTACTAGATTTTGTCGATATTTGTATGAGGCCATGAGTAAACCCCATAAGGTTATGTTGGCTTATGTATTCTGTAGTTGCTTGAGGACTTTATCTTCTTCAATAGGTGTTTGTTGGGTGGATCTGTTCAAAGCTTCCACTAGGTTGTCAGTCTCTAAATGTGGGGGTTTGAAGTGTCTCCCCCCTTTGTGATGTGGGCAATTTTTGTTGGATCATAGGGATCAACGTCTTGGGGTTTAAAGTGTCTCTCCCCACTATGGGTGTTTGGCCATTTACTTGGGGTTTGAAGTGTCTCCCTTCGTTTGTAGGTGTTTGGCTATCCTTTTGGCTATCCTCTTGTGGATGTTGGGTAGTTCTCGGGTTCTGGTATTTCATTCCATATGTCATATTTTATGGTGGTAGTAGATGTCCTATCCATTAATTCTTCCCATGTCATCATGAAGTACTCGGGTAGGTCATAGATCAAGTCGGATGGGTCTTCCTTATTCTCTTCTTTGGTCATCAGGCAATTAATCCTCGGTCCTTTCCCAAAATTGTGATTGGGCAAGGGATTGTTAGTGATGCTAGGCCTTGTAGGCGGCACAATCACCTTGTTTTCTATTAGGTCTTGAATTGCATGGCGATGGGTGAAACAACGGTCAGTTTCATGACCAGGGCCTTGGTGGTAAGCACATATTTTATTCACATTAAACCTTGAGGACAAGGGTTTTGGAATTGGTCTTGGGTCTAAGGGCTTCAGTAACCCTTTTTCTTTTAGCTTGTCATACACTTGGCTCATAGGCATGTATAACTCATGAAATTCTCTCTTAGGCCTAAGCCTTTGTGGTACTTGCATAGGTGCAATAGGTGCAATCAATTGATAAGGATCATTTTTATGGATGTTGTAGCCTTAGAATTAGACCCTACATTCTTTCTAAACCTTGGAAGGTCATAGTCTTTATAGTGCCATTGTTTATTGCATCCTCAATTTGGGTTCCAGCAGCAATTAAATCTTTAAAATTGGGAAAATATTGTGCAAACAAATATTTGTGGTATACAAGTAATAAATTCTTTACAACCATGGCTAACTGTTCTTCCTCACTTGGCTTACTCATCATTTGTGCGACCTTGGCTCTCCACTTGGTAATGAAAGTAAAGAAGGATTCTTTCGGCTCTTGCTTGGTAGTCTAAAGGTCTCTTCTTATGATATCCACTTCCATATTGTACTTGTATTGCTTGTGAAACTCTCGGCAAATGTTCTCCTAACTTCTTGCTCTTGCATCATCCAGGTTGAGGAACCACCTAAGAGTGGCTTCGATTAGTGTGTTTTGGAACATCTGAGCAAGTACTTCCTTGGTCGCACCTAAGGGTTGCATAACCCTTATATACATCCTTAGATGGGACTTTGGGCAACCAGTCCCATCAAACTTGTCTAGGGTTGGCATCTTGAACTTGGGTGGCAACCTTGCATTAGGGAATAGGTAGAGAGAATCGTAGTCCATGAGTTCCTCCATCTTACGGCTCTTCTAATCATCTCCTCCATTTTATTCACCCTCTTATTGATCTTCTTCTCACTTTCTACGGCTGGTGGATCATGATCAATCTTGTTCTCCTCTTGATTACTTTTTGAATTCTGAAACTGTTGCATCATACAATTCATGTCTTCCCATAGCTGAATTTGACTAGCCACCATGGTGTTGAGTAGCTCTTAGGTGTTCATAGGTTCCTATGTGTTTGGGTGTTCTCCCTCTTCTACCATATTGCTAGGAGCTTTAAACTTCTTGTGGCTTGAACTATCTTGGAGGTCAAAGATGGGGTTGTGATGTTGCAGCAGTGGAGTTTCTTCTATGCTTGAAGGCTTCAGTATTGTGATGGGAGTGACAGGCTTGGAACTGGAGCTACTGGCTTGAGTGTCGGACTTAGGTTCTCTTTGCAGCCTTCCTTCAGATCTTAACTAGATTCTCCCCTAATGACAGGCTTGGTCGGGTTAATCAAAGCTAAGACCCCATCCACATCCATTAATCATCCAAAACAAACACACACAACATGCAATGCAATTTTAACCGGGACCGACCTAAGAGTAGGTTCTAAGTCATTAAGTTGTAGGGTGGGTTTGTTGTTTCATTGTTTCCCATAGCTAGGACATTACACTTCCCAACTTGTAATGTAATGAACATTGCGTTGGTCCAAGCAACATGGTTTGTCCTTTACAGTCAACAGGAAATGATCCAGTGACTTTGGGCTATGAGTTGGTAAGTTCACCACTGGGTACCCGAATCTAATGGAAACCTGTGATCCATGGTTACTACCACCACAAATTGTTGAAAAGGGGTGCATACATATCGTTTGGATGGCACACACTATGACAGTTAGGGAAAGCTTTTAACAAACAATACACAACAAAATATCATACATCAAATATTATACAACATAACATCAAACATAAATAAACAAACAAACAACTAATCATGCAAAACAAAGGTACATATTTGGTCACTTAAGTCTAATACGAAGCTTAGCCCTCGACATCCCCAGTAGAGTTGCCACTGTGAGAGACCTAAAAAAAAGTGCCCCTAAAAAAAAAGGAGATTTTTGGAGTGCTTTTTAGGGCACTTCTCTTTTTGGGTAAATGGTTTGGAGTCGCCACTTATTTGTTTACAAAAAAAAAAAAAAAAAAAAAAATTACATATTTGGGTCCTAGTTACAATCTAACAAAATAATTACATGACTTGTTGTCTTAGTTACATTCTACCCAAAATAAAAAGTAAAGACAAGGTTAGGTCTACTTAACCAATGACCTAAATCTGAAGGCTAGGTTATAGAATGGGAAGGTGTTAGGCACCCATTCCACCTAGACAAAGTCTGCTCTTCTAGACTCTTGAGACCAATGTACCTTTTTATACATGTCATGAATGATATATTGAACATGTGAATTAAAAAAAAACTAAATCACACAAATTTATTTATGAATGAAGTCTCTTCTTTTGAAAAGAATTAGATCTGTTTTGGTTGGTAAAAAAACATGATTTTGATTTGTCAAAATACTAGATTTATTTCGTAGTATGTAGAAAAAAAAGTGGTTTTTCGATGTGTTTATCTCATGAAATAAAGTCTTTTGATTTGAAAAAATATTGAATTTGTTTTTTAAGAACTAAAAAAAATGGTTTTTGATAATAGAAAAATTAGATCTTTTTTTTTATATATATTTAAAAAGAGTGTAAAATATTTTTTAAGAAGAGAGTTTCACTCATAATTTAAATTGATGCAACATGAATTAAATAAAACAAACACAAACAAAATCATGTTTAATCTTTTTCTTTATTTCAAAAATCTGAATATGTTAAAGAAAAATCAAATCTGTATCTAAAAAAGATACAAATCAGTTTTTTAATTGAAAAAAATTTTAGATCTGCATCTAATAAAGATGCAGATCTATTTTTATTTTAAGAAAAAGTCAGATCTACATCTAAGAAAGATGCAGATCTGTTTTTATTTTAAGAAAAAGAGTTGTTCACATGCAGATTATTGACATTGAAGAAAGAGATTATAACAATTGCAAAAAAAAAAAAAAAAAATCATGCTTTAAACAAAACAATGATTAATAATTCAAAGATTAAAAAAAAAAAAAAAAACATTCATCATTATAAACAAGAAGCATAAAAAAAAGAAAGGGTGATTGACAACAATCTCTTGCACGAGCACTCCTTGTTCTTGAGAGGATGCTTTAGGGTTCAAAGAAACTTATTCAGTTATCTTTGAAACCTAAAAACCCTAATTTAAGCCACAAATCTCAGAGAGGATCAGCAAATAGCAGCAATTTGAGAGTCTCAAAACGTATGCCTCTTAGAGCGTAAAAACAAAAGTGCTGAATTATGAGGTTCAATCTCTATTTATAGAGGCCAAAAGACTCTAAAAAATAGGCACAGACAATTAGAATGTGAATCTGGATGCATCATTTTCCAAAAAGATCGAAAAGGGTGTGTCTTATTGTCACCTGAAGGCCGTTAGGCCAAAGCCCAAAATGAGTCAATTCGGCCCTTTTAGAGTGCCGTTCGGCACTCCAAAAGTGCCCAATGGGCTCTTGGACACCGAACGCTCTTTCGTGTTCGGGTGCCGTTTGGACTCCCCTTCTAGGGTTTTTTGACCGGTCCTCACACCTAGACGTGTTTTCAGCCTTTATCCATGATTTTTTTATTATCTCTTTTCTGGATAATTCAAGCTTTTTAAGAACAATTATCCTATAGATAAATAACTTAAAATAAATCTCGATAAAGTTCAGATTATCCACAATTTTATCATTATCCAATCATCTCTTTTATTCCTATGCATGCATCCCTATTTTTAGCACTAATTATCAGCCAATCACAAAATTATTTAATTAATTTTAATTGCTTAACCAATTAGAATTAATTTAAATTGATCATGTGTGGTTGACTCCATCTAGACACAATGCATGTTGACCGTGTAAACTTGATTATGCGATATATTTTGATTCGATGTAATGCAATGAATGAATTGATGCATGTAATGCAAGAACAAATTGATGCGTGTAATGCAATCATGATTTTTAGGGTACATGGATGGTCATTCAAGTCATTCTCTTTAATTAAATCGTGGGTGCAAAATTTAGTGTCTACATCTGTCAAAGAAAATATTTCTTTTTAATCACTATCATGTTTTATGAGTACATCAAGGGTGACTATAGCCTAAGCAAATATTCAATACACTTTTAAGCATGTCACAGCCATACAGATACTCTAACCAAGCTAATTGCTGAATTAGTACAATCATAAAAAATTATTAAATTAGTACCTGTAGGCTCAATTGTATGCTTATTTTAGGCACTGACATTTGTAGGGAAGATGTCTTCCAAATTCTTGCACAGTAGTTGTAGTAGTAACATCATCATTAGTTTTGTAAAAAGAAAAAACATCACCATTATGCCCAACAACCAAGTGAGAAAAAAACATTTATATTTTTTGTTAAGCAGGAAAAAAAAAACATTTATAAGTGAAACGGTTGATCACCGTAAACATTTATCATTTGAACTACTTTCCTGAGTACAATTAATGTTTAGTACCATTTGCCTATTAAGTCTTGCTCTATTACAACTATCAGTATCATGGATCATTGCTATGTCATTTGGCTTTTTACTCCTATGACTTTCACCTCCAAATTTCTTTGACAACTCTATGTTTGTGTAATACATCTATGCAATTTTTTTTCTTGTACATGATCATACGCCTTCTTTGGAAAAGGTATTTGAAAAATACTTCCTTTATTTTGTTTTTTTTTTTTTGTTTTTTTTTTTGTTTTTTAATTTTTTCTTATTGAATTATAACCTAAATACTTCACATGAACATAATATTTTGGGATTCAACAAACAAATCAATATTTTTTTTCCTATGTGTTAACAATTATTATTTTTTAATTTCCTTTCTTATTGAATTACAAACAATTTTTAAAGATAGCTAAACTAAATACTTCAAATAAACAAAATATTTTGGGATTGAACAACAAATCAATATGTTTTTTCTGTGGGTTAAAATTTGTTTTTTTTATTTAATTTTTTTTATTGAAGTATAAATTTGTTTTTAGAGAACTAAACTAAATACTTCAAATGAACATAATATATTGGGATTCAACAATAAATAAATAAATAAACTATTTAAGAGGAACATGAAATTTTGAAAATGATCTTACCTTTGTGAAATGAAATGTGAATATTGGGAGAGAAATTATAGAACCATAACTTTTTGAGGCCTAAGGAGACAGGGATATATATTATAAAAAAAAAAAGATTTTACAACATGCTAAGCCTTTCACCTACACGTGGGGAGGGACAAGCTTAGGTCATAATATGTAAGATAATAAATAGGATTGGGCTTTTTATAAGGTTTGGTGATCTATTTTTAAAAGGTAGTCCATTCTTTAGAGTAATTGTCAATAGCAATCCATATTTTATATAAAAGTAAAAATAAGTTACTGTGATCAATTGGGTAACAGAAAACTTAATGAAAGAAGTTAAAAAAGCTAAATGCAAAATTAGAGCGCCACATGGCAGGAGATCATGCACTTCCGCATAAGGTCTCTGATATTGATGATTGATATCTTGGGTATAGTGTTGTCATTTTAGCACCACTAATTTCCCAATCCAAAAATAAATAAAGATCAATTTAATTAATAAAGCAATTAAAATTTTAAATCGATTTTTTTAAATTCTCATCCATTATCAATTCCCCACTAATATATATATATATTGGAAATTCTGGCCTTTTGCCCTTAATTTTTAAAAAATTTAGCAATATGCCCATATTTTGAAACTATCTAGGTATATGCCCTTGTTTCGATACTCGATTACCTTAAAATCGAGTTTCAATGCAAAACTTGATTGGTGTAAAATTGAGTTATGCCCTATCAAACTTTAAAAAAAAAAAAAAAAAAAAAAAAAAAAAAAAAAAAAAAGGCATAGAACTCAAGTTCCAGGAACTTGAGTTTCATGTAAATTTTTTTATAAGTTTATTTCCCCATACCAAGTTCAGGGGTCCTATAGCGGCGTTTTTAAGCCCTATAGTGGCGTTTTTCTGCAAATTTTTTTTATAAGTATGAATACCAGGTTCAGTGGCCCTATAGCAGCGTTTTTTAATCCCTATAGTAGCGTTTTTCTGCAAATTTTTTTTTATAAGTGTGAATACCAGGTTCAGTGGCCCTATAGCAGCGTTTTTTAATCCCTATAGTAGCGTTTTTCTGCAAATTTTTTTTTTGTAAGTGTGAATATCAGGTTTATAGGGCCTTATAGATTGGTGTGGTAATCAAATTGCTTAGGATTTCGATGGATTGGTGATGTAGTGGTGGCGTGATGGACTCCTTGTTGGAAATGATTACTCAAACACTTAGCTTGCCGGGAGGAATTTTGGACAAAGACTCTTAGACCTAAATTGTTGGAAATATAGTCTGAAAGATTGCTCAAATTGATTAATAAAGTTATAAATCAATTTCAATAATATGGTAATACAGTAAAATAAGAAGTTCAACTAAACAAAATCAACAAGTGTAAAAGCATAAAAAAATTTAGGATTAAATAGAAACTTATCATTCTTTGATACGGAAGGGAGGAGAAAAAAGGTGGGATATGTTCCACACTCCCACACGTTTTCCTCAAAAAAAAAAAAAAAACCACACTCGCAGACGCGATGACTGATGCATGAGAGACTCCTAGAGCATGCATGGGCTTGGGTTACTTAAGACTAATGGGCTGAACATATCCAATAGTCCTTTGCTCGAGCAAGGTAACGTTAGAAAGTTTTTTTGTTCCTCGCTTGTGTCTCACTTAAGCAAGGTCTAAATAGAAGGCCTTGCATTTCACTTGCATGTTATTTGCCCAAGCAAGATTCTTAAACACAATTTATTTATTTTTAATCATTCTTTATTCTTCTACCACTAAAGTAGAATTACTCACACATTGCAACATATATGTATATACTTATATTTACAACATAAATTACATAATTATGTTAGTAGTACCTGTCCAATGTTCATAGGATCAATATGTGGATCGTGATCTTGATTACAATATTCTTACATGTGGTGTTGTGGAGGATGTGGTGGTTGTTGTGAGTCATGACGTGGAAGCTTTACATGGCATTCTCCTATGTGGCCCAATACACAAAACATGGTGCTATTAATAATGTTTTGAATTAACTCTAAGTTGACTTTCCTAAACCTTATGATATCTATGAGATTCTGAGTTCGAAATTTCTTGACAGCATCTTGGGGCAACCCTAAAAGATTCTTCTCTGTAATAACTTGGTGTATATAGAATGAAGAAACTGCATACATTTGATGAAATAGTTAGATACTAGGAGATGTTTAGATATCCTTATTTGTCAAAAAATAAATAATAATAATAATTTTTTGAATTCGACTCTTATATTTTGATTCATTCTATGGATGTATAAATTCAGTACAATTTGGATAATTGATGAGTTATCATTTCCATTAACATTAATTTGAAATCTAATTACTCTATCATTTATTTTTTGTACTATTTACGTAGCATTTTTTTCATATTACAATAGTTTGATTATATATATTGATAAGTATTTTATCACAATTTGATTCTCTATGGACTTATTTTCTTTGCCTCATTTGATGGTGTGTGACATTCTATTTACCGGACTGTGTAGCTCTTTTTTTCTTTATTTTTCTTTTTCTTTTTTTTCTTTTTCTCTTTTTTTAGTTGCTTAAGATCAGCCGTAAGAGTTGGTCATTACGATGCAATTGTTTTTGCCTTCAAGACTTGAAGTAGACTAATGTTGAAATTTTTAGTAAATAGTTATGGAAAATTTTATTTTATGTATTAGAACTTCAAATATTATCTTGAGATTTTATTTGGTTTTTTCTTTTTTAAAGAAATTAGTAGAGATTTTATTGAAAAACAAAAACCCATTATATCATAATAAAGAGATGAGTCTAAAGCCTAAACGGACCATGAAGACAGCAAATAGCAGAGCTACTAGAACATAAGTCCAACATTGAAGGGTTTATCTCGAATTTACAACACAACACTCAATTAAGAATTGATTCACAGCTCTTGTATTTACTCTTCGGTCTTGTTTTGACATCCTCCTTTATCGTGATTATAACCTGTTCTTCAGAGTATATCATCCCTTCGTGTATGAATTCATTCTTTGGCAGCCACTAATAATACACTGTAACCCACCAAGTTAGCTTGCAAATAGTGGTCCTTAATTAGTCCTTCCCTTTCAATCAACTATTTCCTAGCAATTGGATTTTGCATCTGGAATTGGACACAAGCTCATAATGATCTCCCAAATTCGTTTAGTGAAGGAGCACTGATAAAATAGATGATCCTTATTTTCAATTATTTCTTTATAGAATACCCAGTTATTGTCAATAGTTACCTAGCCAAGCTTTAAGCATGGAACCCTATTGTCTAAGCTCATCCCATGTATCAGCACATATGTACTTAGTAGAAGCAGATCATAAGGTCATTTCTTCCTCCTTTAGATCAATCGGGCTGAACTTCTTTTGAATGCTAACCACTTTCTCTGATCTAGCTGCCCTTCAGACAAATGGAAAAAAGAAGAATAAGGATAAAAAAGAAAGAACAGAAATAAAAATTGAAATTAATTACGTGAATTAATAAGAAGAAAAAAAAAATGCTGATGGCTCAAAATGATGCAAATTTTAAGAGAAAAACCTTTGATCTTAGTTTTCATTTAATGGCTATATTACTAACTAGAATGAATGGAGGGACAGCATTAAAAACAATGTGAGACTGAAATCAAAATTTCAAAAATTAGAGAGCAGAATCAAAATAACCCCCAAATTAGAGTGTAATTTTCATTTTTGGTAAAAACTAATTTACTGACTAAAGGTTTTTAGCTATATGAAACATTGAACACATAAAAAGATGTTTGAAAAAGGTCTTATGTAAAAAATCCTTCCTCCCAGCCCTTTGAGAGAAATAAGTCTAAAGTTTTTTTTGGACCCAACAAAAAAACTTCAGACTTGTTTCCCTCAAAGGAAATTTTCTTTTTTCTTAGGGTCTATTTGAATAAACTGAGTTATTTGGTGTTGTCTGTGCTGCTTAATGTACTATGCAGCAAACTTCCTAGCCTGGCTATAGTCTTGAGATTTAATTTTGCTGCTTTATATAGGAAGTTTTTTTATTTTATCTTTTTTATTAGGGCGAATTAGACTTTTTCTTTGCGACTGGTGCATTTGTTGTTAAAAATCAAATGTAACCAGCCAATTTTTTATAGGATTTTAACCTGTTGTGTCCACTTATGAAAATTGCCCTCTTCATTATCAAATTAAGACATCAATCGGTTTTTTGTGCATGCAAGCGAAGATTGAACTTCAGATCTCTTATTCAACTATCAGAGACTTTATACATGAAATGTAGCCAGTTTCTTTTTTAGAGTAAAAGATCCAAAATGTAGCGAAATTGTTTTCCACTTATTATATGCAATGCTAGTTTAATTTGAAGGTAAAAATGTATTGATTTTATTACAACATTTTGATGTCTATTTGAAATTATTGTATGAGGGAAAATTTTAATTGTAGAGGTTTTGAAATTATGAGCTTCTATCAAAAAGAGTTTTAATATTTAAAGTATTTGATCAATTACAATGTTAAAGTCAAAGATGGAGCCAGGGGGTCAAGGGATAAATTTAAATTCTCCATGGCCCCACTAAAGATCCCCCATTATATACTTTTTATAATTATATTTATTTATTCTCTTTTATTTTCATTTTCTTTGTTTTTGTAGACGTGTGTGTTAAGTTTTTTGGAAAATTCGCTTTGAAAAATGATTTATTTTCTAGAAAATATTAACATTGAAACAAATAAATAAATATTAATGTAGAAAATTTTAATGATATAGTATGAAGTTTAATAAATAAATAAATTATAAACTCATTTTTTTCTTGATATAATAATTTAATTTTCAAATAGATATTAACTTTTTTCTTTTGTATTAAACGTGTTTTATTTTTATTTTTTATTTTTAAATAATTCAAGTAGATATTATTAGATGGTGTCAAATTTTTTTTTTTCAAATAGATATTGTTAATTTATTAGAGGATGTCAAATTTTTTCAATTTTTAATATCTTTTTAAATAAAGGATAAATATATTAATTATTTAATTTATTGAAACAAAATTTTAAGCAAATCTTAAAGAAATTTTATATATTCTATATGGGTATTTTGAGAAATTCAATGGGAATATTATTCCATTATATCATGATATCATGTTATATCGAACATTGAAATAAAAATAGTGGAGTGCATTTAACCTACTAAACTAATAAGTTGGACTTCCTTCTCAAAAAAAAAAAAAAAAAAAAAAAAAAAAAAAAAAAAAAAAAAAAAAAAACTAATAAGTTGGACTTAACTCAACCCCTATATGAAAGTTTTTTGAAACTTGGGTTGGGTCTAATTTGTCTTGACAAAAAATTTAACCTTTGTAACTTGACCCAACCCACACTACCGATAATTTAAAATGTTTATATGTTCATTACTTTTTATTTTTTATTTTAGGACTTAATTTGTTAGTTCGGTAAATTTGGTATTTTAAATTTTTTTTTCAATCAAATTGAAATATTATGCTCAATTGAGTACATTTTAATTATTGTGTGCATAATTTATATATATCTAAAAGCTTAAATGCTATACTTCAATTGAGCCACATTAGTAGCTACATCAGTATCTTTTTTGTTTCTAATTTTTCCTATATATTTTTTTTTTAAAATTTTCTCATTTAAGATAACTTAAAAATTCTATTATTAAAAAATTAAAATATCTCTTAACCATTATTTTTATTATTAATTTTTTAAAACTCTCCCTCCTTTTTTCCTCTTCATCTTTTCACTACTTTCTACCTTAATATCATTCTCTCTCTACTCTTTTATCTTTTTTTTTTTTTTTTTTTTTACTATTCTTATTCTCAACATCTTACTATAAATTTGACATTTTCTTTTCCATTCTATGTATAGTTTTCTCACACAAAAAATGTTACCTCTCTCTCTCTCTCTCTCTCTCTCTCTCTCTCTCTCTCTCTCTCTCTCTCTCAATTTGTTTTTCATTTTTTGTTTGATTTTTTCTTTTATTGTGTCCATACCATAGGTTGATGAATTTTTGTGTTAATTAGAATTCTATTTTGGGTTGATGTAATTTAGTTTTGTGTTTTAAGTTGTTATCTTTTTTATTCTCTTTGATTATTAAATATTATCCTACTGCATTATATATATAGTAATATAATAATATAATGCTCCTATTATATTACATAGCATAACTTGGATAATTTGATATTTATTGCTATATATTTTATTTTTACTTTTTTTTTCTTCTCGATTTATTTTATTCAACATTTAATTCAGTCACATCCTTTGCACTATTAAATTATGTAGCACAAATCAAGAAAATGGCTAGACACACACACTTACCTTCCTTTAGAGAAATCACAATATTTGTGTGATAATGAGTCATATAATTTATAGTCTAGATAGCAGTCTTTGAATGTGTCTAGGCCTATAGATTGAGCAATTTGTAGATTTTTTTTTTTTTTATAAGAACAATTTGTAGACTTAAAATACTATTGAGAATGGACTTTGATTCAAGAATAAAAAAAATATGGACTACTATATATCATTTAGATGAAAACCTTTATCATAGATACATACATACATATATATATATATATATATATATATTGCCACAAATTTAAATCACGCAAAATTAGTAATTTTATATTATGTGTTAGCATCATCTCTGCTTCTTCTTCTTCTCAAAAATATTATGTATCATCTTTAAAAGGTGCCAACAATACTAATCTTATGGAAAATGTTACATTAAAAAATTGAGAAAAAAATGTTTTATATTACAATCTACTAAAAATGCATTTCAAATATTTAAACATTTTTTTAATTTTTATATCACTGACATATTTTACAGCTACCAAATGTGGTAACTTAGGTCTTAATATTCTTAAGTTGTTTCGGGAAAACAAATAAAGGTTATCACAAAAGAGGTGTCAATGTAAATTTTTTTGCAAAAATGAAATATTTGCAAATGATGGAATCACTCGCAACAATATTTGCATAGTTATATAGTTATAGCTAAAGTAATCAAGCATACTTTTAGTCTTCAAAAAACACATATCTACTTGTGGTTAAACATTCATTTTAGGTAGTTTTAACTTTTCATATAATTTTACTTTTACATATTCATCTATTTTAATTATTTTTTTCTATAAAAAGACTTTAATTTAGATATTTATAAGTAAACAATGAAATAATGATTCATGAATAATCAAAAACCAAAATATATATATATATATATATATATATATATATATATATATATACATATTTATCTTGTGTGAGTGTAACTTTACATATAATTTTTCATTTATTTATTCATCTACTTTAATTTAGATGTTTATAACTAAATAATGAATTCTATAAATAGGTAATTAAAACAAATCATATTTCTACAATTCAAAAAGTCACCATTTATTTTTTTCAAAAAAAGACCTTTTACATTTCCTTGGAATATATATATATATATATATATATATTTTACTTTGACATACCACTAACCTAACCACTTCATATGTTAAAAAAAAAAAAAAAAAAAAATTAAGGCTCATTACTACTTCCGTTAAGATATTATGGATGTCTTAATTGATTGAGATCAAACTGGAGAAATGTCTTTCATATTTCCTTGAAAATTCAAAATGGAAAAAAAAAAAACCCTTTGACATACAACTAATGTAACTACATCTATAAATATTTAGGGCATCAATTATATCTATTTCTTATTGATAACCATAAAAATTACGAGTCCAAATCTTCTATCCCACTTTCCTACTCCACTATATACTCCACCAATAAATACTTGCCACGTGTTCACCTAATTAATTAAATACTATCATTATTGACTTATTAATACTACAGTTATTAATTAATAGTAATATTTAATTAATTAGGTGAATACGTGGCAAATATTTATTGGTGGAGTATAGTAATTAATAACTGTAGTATTAATAAGTCAATAATGATAGTATTTAATTAATTAGGTGAATACGTGGCAAATATTTATTGGTGGAGTATAGAGTGGAGCAGAAAAAGTGGGACAGAAGATTTGGACTCAAAAATTACAACTAGCGAGGGAACATACAAAGCAATATAGAATAAATGAAGGAAGAAAAAAAAAATGAAATCAAACATCAATTAGATACAGTTATTTGGAAAATAAAAAAGTGGTTAAGAGGAGTAAGAAATAAAATAGAGATAACTATACAGAAGACGTTGAAAACTTTATAGGGCAATAAAATCAACCCTTACATTTACTTAATTAAATCAATAATAAAAAATTAAATACAATAATATAAATTTTAAACTTAAAACAAATCAAACTCTAACTAGGGAAATTATATTTCCTATCATAACTAAAATTGAGATGTTCAGTAATTTAGAAATTATTAGAAATAAAGTTGAAAATTTTTATAATCTCATTTTTTGACATTTGATTTAACCGTATATATATATATATATATATATATATATATATATATATATATATATATATATATATATATAATCATAATCTTGATATACCATGACTTTAAAAAATCTAATGAATAGTTTTACCTCTTATTTAATGTCTATGTTATGCAAATCATCAACCAGTAAATGTATGATAATGGTTTTTAAATAAATAAAAAAAAACTCTTTATAAAGTTTAGGGATTAAAATAATATTTTACCTAAAAAATTATTACACGCAACGCGTAAGTTTGCAACTAGTGACTTTAAATATCTCAGTGAAAACTCATTCATTTTCAAAGAAAATTACAAACTAGACAACCCCACTCAATATTGTGATCTGAGCTCTATGGCAACTCAATTTGTCTTGTGTTATCCATGGTTGGGTTGGTTTTTACAACTACGATGAGTTGGATTGGTCATTTGATTTGGAGATATCTCAAACTAAGGTCTAAGGAGTTCATGTTAGGTTGAAAAATATTCCTAATCCAACCTAACTCGACTTATGCATGCTCCTAATTACAAACAAAAGGGCACGTTTGGTAGACTATAATAGACACTGTAATGTAATAGATATTTCTACGGTATAGCTATTCGGTTGTTTGGTTATGTTTTTATTACAATGAATAGTTATTCCTTATAAATAGCTATTCTTCAAAATGAGGAATAACTATTCTTTATTAAAAGTACTGAATATCTATTCATTTACTTTATGTAATAACTTTTTAAAAAAATTTCCTAAAAAGCCATTAGTTGCCACATCTTCAAAAGGAAAGAAAATAAATTTTCCTTGTTGTTAATTATTAGCACTATTTTGAACACCCTAAAATAAGTATATTTTAGGAAATTTGACTTAAAAATGATTTTATTATTGTGTTATCACTTGTCACCACACAAATGTAGAAGGAATACTATTCAATTACAATTTCTTATATTTTTTGTAATACCTATTTTTTTTTTTTTTTTGATGTGTGTAATACCTATTTTTATTTCCCGGTAATCACCATTATAGTGCACCAAACATGTTGAGTATGGCATACTATTTTTTATAAGTGAAATTGTTCCCAAGACATAATTAGAATTTAGAAGAGTTTTTTTTCTAATGCTACAAACTTTTCCACAACTTTGCCACAACTTTGCTACATAGCAACTCGTGAGTGGTGAAAATTAAAATAGCTGATACATGATTTCACCACTCATAAGTCGTCATGTAGCAAAGTTATGAGAAAAAAAAAAGGTTGTTACTATTTTAACAAGAAGATGCGCATTTTCAGCCTCAAATGGCTCCTAATTTTTCTAGTATAAGTGGTAAATCAATCATTTCCTACGACAAAATTGTCAACCTCAGGTGCCCATTGGAATCGCACAATCGTATTAGAGTGGTTGTATCACCCGCTTTCATTCCCTTTCTGCCTATATATACTTGTTTTGCTGCTACACATTTTTCATCCTACTTGCTTTTAACTTTTTCACATATTCATCTCATATTCTTCAACTTTTCCTCTACGTTCCTACTTCTTTTGCATTTTCCTTTCTTTGTTTTCTTTCACAATGTTGGCTGAGAAAAAAATATGGCTGTGGTTACTTGCTCTTCTGGTGGTTTCATCAAACATGCAACTTCATGTTCAAGCAGTGCCCCAAGTACCTTGTTTTTTCATTTTCGGAGACTCCCTAGTGGACAGTGGCAATAATAACGGGCTTCCAACAAAGGCTGTATCTAATTACCCTCCATATGGTATTGACTTTCCTGAAGGGCCCACAGGAAGATTTAGCAATGGCCTAACCACGGTTGACATATTAGGTAATTTGATAGAGCTAAGTACCTCCCATATATATAAACATGATCTGTAAATTCGTGTCTTGAAATCTATGCGTATTTCAAACATATACTAGAGAAAACATATGGACTATTTATCTGAATTAATGCATGTTAAGGTTGACATAATCTGTGCATCAACATGTTTTTTTTTTTTGGTTAGTTGAAACATTCATTTGATCACGGTAGCCAGGACATAAGCTTCTTCATTTTCAGCGTGTTAATTGTAAATTCTTTCTGCAGCTCAAATTTTGGGCTTCGACAAGTACATTCCACCCTTTGCAAATCTCGCTAGCTCGGACATCCTCTTAGGCGTGAATTATGCATCTGCCGCAGCTGGAATTCGTGAAGAAAGTGGGAGTCACTTGGTAATTTACATAGTCAATTAACTTCATCTTTGAATTGGTATTTGGTTGCTTAAATTCTGCACTTGTACTTGCAGTACTAGTTTTACGCATATCTATATGCTTTTTGTATAAATTAACACATCACAAGTGATCAATACATGACATAAACTTCTCCGGCCGCCATGCAGGGTGTTCGGATCAGCTTGGATAAACAGTTGGTGAATCACGGAATAACATTTTCTCGCATTACTAAAAGTCTAGGAAGTAAAGATTCAGCCACTCAGCACCTAAATAAATGCTTATATTATGTTGGAATGGGAAGTAATGACTACCTTAACAACTACTACATGCCCCAAAATTACACCACAAGCCAGAACTATACTTCAGAGCAATACGCTGAAGCTCTTATTACACAATATGGTAACCAAATCAAGGTTAGTAGCGTTGGTGCAATATGATTCTTGTTCTATTCCCCTACACATACTCGAACCAAGTTTGATTTTTTTTTTCCTTAGACTTTGCACAGTTATGGAGCAAGGAAGGTTGCAATATGTGGAGTAGGACCAATAGGCTGCACTCCATTTGCAATTACATCACATGGCACAAATGGTTCTTTGTGCGTGGATAAATTTAACTTAGATGCCCAACTCTTTAACAAGAAGCTTGTATCACTTGTGGATCAACTGAATAAGGAACTAACTGATGCAAAATTTATATATGTGGATATTTTTGGGATTGGATCAGGGGATCCATCCCTTGCTGGTATGATTTCTCAAACTTCGTCTTATTTTTCCTCTCTCTATATATATAGATTATTGATTTTTGAACAAATATTTTTAGTAATAGTATATTATGTGATTTATGCATTTCAGGTTTCAAGGTTGCAAATGTTGGGTGTTGTCCAGTTGATGAAATTGGGCAATGTATTTGTTCCAAAACTCCATGCCGGAATAGGAGTGAGTACACATTCTGGGATTCTTTCCATCCTACTGAAGCTGCTAACAAAGTCTCTGCAGCTAGATCATATCAGAATTTTTTGAAAACTGATACCTATCCGATGGATATTAGTCACCTAATTAAGCTTTAATCAAGGAGCCCCAGCCGTTGGTCTAATCCTTCATAAGAGATTTTTTATTTTTTGGTTAATAACTTTTGTAGAATGGAACTGCTAGACATACTTTTCATGTTGTATATGGCATTATTCTGATTAAGCAATTTCAGCATTTCAGGTTCATCCATGCAATTGTGGCTCCACTCTTCTGATATTTAAGATTGCTATATGGATAGGATAATATCTTAACGAAATAGTATTTCATAAACACAAGAACTGTTAAACTAAAGAAAGTCAAACAAACACATAGTTGTGATTGGCAAAATATAAACTAGAATAAAAAAAATAGGACAAATGATTTGTATTTCTTAGGTATGTATTTTTCTTACGTACACTTTTTTAAATCTTAATTTTAAGATTTAGTTGTTATCTTATTAGACACAGCCCTCCCTTGCACATATCACGCCAAGTTGCTGGGATCTAGATATTAACAGGACACTCCTTAAACTTCAAAAAAAAAGACAAAACCACCAACTCTTGCACCCAAAAATTGATGTTATTGCTATATGAGTTGTACCTTGTCTAACTTTTTCCAAGTGATGGCAATATTTGACATGACCTATATAGTATTTTATATAGAATTATTTAATTAAATTTAATCGAGAAATCTAATACACAACACTTAAGAAATTGTATTTAACTTTTACCTAATAAATAATTGCTCTCTCATCTCTTCCCCTCTTACTTTTATCATTTATTATTTTTCTTCCAAACTTTCAAACACAGTGAGAAGCTAATTACATATCACTTTTCCCAATTTTTTACACCTTTCAGTGATTTGGTGAATTTGACTGTAACTATTTATATCAACTAAGACATTGCAAATAAGCTGATTATGTACAGAAGACTGGCAAATCAATTAATGCTACAAAGAGAGTACTTAAAGATCAAATAAGACTAATGATGATAATTATGTTAGTGGTATCTGCAATAGAGTTCTTACTGCTTGAATAAACATACACAACACAGATCCATCTCAAATAGCATTCTTAGGAGTCTTTTGACAGTCTACAAAGCCACAACACTGGGGATAGTACCCTCCGCTTTGTGTTTGACAACATACCTGTAGCTTTCACTTGATGTCATATTTGATATTCTCCATGGAATATAAAAACAGCTGATATTGCCAGGCCCTAAAGCTTATTAACTGCTTAGAAATAGTAAGAAAATATGTATTAGACAAATGTTTAATAGATCATCTTATTCATTATAGTCATGAATAATCAGCAGATACATATGTCAATGATTTATCTTGTAAGGTTAGCCTTAAAAATATATGGTTATAGCTTTCTAAGTATTTAAATCTAGACTAGCAACCAATTAGGATATTGCACGCTTAAGTAAAGTGATGCTTGAGCACATAAGAATTTCCAAACTTGAAATCAATCCACCAACTTATAATGCAAAACTAATAATGCAAATCTAGTCAATAAACAAGTCAATGATCCTGCTAGTACCCTCATTTTGACACAATTATTGAGCTGACTGACTGTAATGTGCGGGACAAAATTCAATCTGTTTGACAAACATCACACTTCAATTGGCAAACATGATCATCAAATGTCATGCATAATTTGTGGTTATCATTTTAATCTCCCATATAGTTCCAAATTAAGATTTGACTGAATTTTGGTCTTTACACGTGAAAACAATTCGATCAATGAAATGTGATGCATGTCATATATATGCAAGGAAAAAATGATTGTAGATAATTATTGAGGACGATGAAAATGTTAAATCAGGAGTGAGACTCTTACACTAATTGAAGAGACATCTGGTCTTCACGTGGATACTGATGATTGGGTTGTAATGCATTTACTTGAAAAAAGTTTCGAGAGTCATATTGCTGAGTTTGCATGAACTCATAGTTCCCACCTCCTGCTGGCATCACATTCAAGTTCTGCTGGTTTCTCTCATTCTCGGCTATCTATACCATCCACAAAATTCACATACATGTCACCATTATTCGTCTACTACACACGCTTGCGTGCATACACACATATATATAGAGTGAAAGAGAGAGAGAGAGAGAGAGAGAAACCTTTGCTCGGAGAAGCTGGTTATTGTTATGCAATTCAACTTCCTGCAATGCACATTTTAATATGGGGAATGTTATAACTGCAACATTCAGTAGCTAAAAGCAATTTGAATAAGTAGATAAATAGATATGTGAATCTATACAGCTTCAATAATTATAATGAGCTTATTTACTATTTTGCAAAAATGAAAATAGATTATAAGGGGTCAAGAGCATGGCCGATTAGTGATATTGCCTAAGCAACAGAGTTGGATCACCTCTCTCCTACTTATTGTAACAATCAGATTATAAAAATAAATAAGATTACAGAGTTACACACAAAGAAGCCATTTATTTTGCAGCTAAACTCACTGATCCAAACAAAAATGAAATCGATTGCAACTTGAAATAGTAAAATGTCAAATTATATATTTCCACCCTAAACTTTTACCTTATTTATAATATCCTCCAAACTATTAGTTTGCCCGATTGACACCTAAATTTGAGAAAAATCTATAACAATACCCATTATCATCCAAATTAGATAAAAATTAGGGGTTTTTCATCTCAACCAATGCATGTAATTTCGTAACTACACTTAATTTTTGTCTTATTTAACGCCCAATTTAGACATTTCCGAGTTACCTTGATACAATTCCTTTTGACGGGGCTGGGGAGTGGGAACCATTGTAAATGTTATGAAAGTATAGGATGGAAAAGTTTTATTTCCCACAATAATGATAAAAAAATTCAAATTGAGAACTTGCAAATTACAATAGTCTCCTAATTTTCATATTCCAGAAATAGAAGAGAACCAAACAAACGTGTAAGGAAAAATTATTTGACTAAATCACTAAGTACTAAGACCCTACTAAGCACCCTAATTTTGTCAACCTCACTTTCACAAACATTGTTAAAATATGGGATAGTATTGTGATCCACTGGTGTCAAGCACTTGATATGATTGTGTAATTATATGGCGAGAAGTTTCACAAGTAATAATTTGAAATAATTCAACCTTGATTCTTTTTGCAAACATTCAATCTAAGCTGAAACTTGTGTCAAAATTGAAATACTATGAATAATAATATTGAGATGATCAAAAATGGAGAACATAAGAGATTATCATGTTTCAGTCACTAAGACCTATGTCATCTTTCATTCAATTGTTTTTTTTTTTTTTTTTTTCTTTGTTTTTGATGGGATCTTTCATTCAATTGTTGATCACACATTACAAGAGATTCACAGTTTTTTATAATAGGATTTACGTAACTTGAAAAATAGATTAACTATTAATTCAGTACATATATATTTTGACTTTGAATTTCATATCAATGTAATCAATTCCTCCAATACATTAATTCACTCTACATAATCAATTCATGTTCAATTTGTGAAAAGTGTCATACTTCCCAAAAACTGCAGTACTCTATTCTAGGATATACCATGTGAAATATCTTAAGATCCAAGTTTGTCTATATTGGGTAGCAAGCATATATTGCTGTCCCAGTGCAAAGGTTCTAGGGCTGGTATAAGTAAGAGGTATTAAAAAATATCCAAGTTGTCTATTGGATTTCTTCTAAAAAAGAATTGTCTAATGGATGGTATTTGATCAAAAAAATTCTTTTAATTGGATACAATATATAGAAATTAGATGATAAAATATATATATAGAAATTAGAAGGCACTAAACCAAACTATTGTTTATCCTTATTGGGAAGTTCCAAAATTTTGTGATGAACATGAGTATTGGAATTTTTTTTTTTTGGGGGGGGGGGGGGGGGGGGTGGGGGAGAGATATTATATGGTAAGAGTTCATTTTAAGCTCATGTATGGTCTGGTTGAGATACTGAGCAGAGCTACTGAAGGGTGAATTAGCTGGTAACCTAGTATATATTCTGTCCCTACGTCACTGTGGTTCTGTGATTCATTTTCTGACTTGAAGTACACCATTAAATTTGAGTAAGTGATCCCTAGGGAAAAGTCATATTTAGTACTCCCTTATTTTATGCTGTTACATATTTATGCACCAAAAATATGAGAAATTATTCCATATACTCAGTATTACAACTTAGTCTTGTCTAAGGGTGGGTTCTATATGCAAAACCTATATGTGAGACTTACCCTTATGTAAGAGATGAACGTAGTACATCCAATGCACTAAATATTTTCACCAAAAAATATAGAGATATTCCATGTTTATAATATAGAAAATTTATAAGTTATTACAAAATTTATCTTAAAAGACTTAAAGAGTACGTAAAAATGAATGTGATTGATGCTGCTTCAACATGTGATAAATAAACATTTTAATTACTATTTTGTAATTGGTGACACCTTCAAATAAATTTGTTACTGGTGATATATTTGTTTCAAAAGTTTATGTAGTAAAATTTGTAATCCTCCAAGAATCACTCTTACAATACTGCACTATAAAAAATATGTTTTGATGCTTCATTAAGTGGAAAAATATTTTATTTATCAAGAAAAAAAATTGGAAAAGGTTTTAAGGTAGAGTTGTCCAAAATTAGGTAAGAAAAATGAATGATGGGAAGTATTTTTACTACAGAATTGACATTAACTGAATTACATCCTAAACATATGTAAGATGCATGGTAGTCTGTGTGAGTTTGAGTTTATTTATTGTGTCCATATGAGAACACTAGATGTATTGGTATTAAAAGTTTGTTTTGGGTTGAGTTGAATTTTGGTTAGTCTGTGTTTATGAAAGGTTGTGAGTGAGTAATTCTCAAAAGAATTATATATATGAACATTTTCATAAAATAACTACGGATTTTTAAAAGTCAGAATATTGCCAATTTGCCATTGCTCAGAACATGTAGAAGTTGTAACCCTAATGTATTAACTAGTAGTTAGTGCTGCAGCAATAAATTTCATGCCAAAATCTTTTTAAGATGCTCCAGCAAATCATCCTTAGTATTTCTTATCTAGTTCAATTTTTTTAGAAATTTCTCCAACTGTTTGTTTTAAGGTGAATAGCTCAAATCAACCTCAATTAGATGGGTACATATTCCATAATTCCTTTTTTTTTAATTAGAAAAATGCATTAATATTTAAAAAATATGAGTTTATTGTAGCACATCCTTGATTGATAATGACAATTGAGGCTGTCAATACTATATTGAAAATCTGTTGCCTCACACCAATCATATAAATTTATTAAGACATAACAAGCAGACCTACTTAAAAGATAAGCATTATGCTAGAATTCCCAGCCTCAACAAACATCTTCAAAAATTTTGGACTACTAAGATAGAGAGTAGATAACTTCAAAAAGAAGAATTAGTCAAAGAGAAGGAGTGGTTACCCTTTTCTGCATATACTCAATTTCTGCAAATAAGAGCTCATTCTGGATTCAATGAGAAGAAAAAAGGAAATAAAGGAAAAGTTGATTGTTAGTGGTGACTTAAACTAATGCAATAAACAAATTCAGTTACTTGTAATTAGTAAAACAAAATTCATATATTTGTAAGTGAAAACATGGAAGAGATACCTTTTTGGATCTAATTTTGCTAATTCCTCTCTCTAATTTATTCTCCAAGCTCTTGAGCTCTTTTACAGTCAAATTGCTCAAAGAATCACCCATCATTTGCCTGGAAATAACATTGTCAGAATGAAAAGATTGCATGCAAGTGAAATAGTATAATTCTGGAGAATGAAATTATCTAAAATATCTCTAGATTACCTGTTTGAATTCTGTAAATTTCCAATTTGCACACGCAGTTTAGCAGACTCTTGCTGGTAGAACTGAGATTCATGTTCATTAAGCATTAGGATCAAAATACCTCATTAAGATAGAGTTTGGCTTACTTCTAGTAAATTTTTAATTGGACATCTCCTATTATTTTAAATATACATTGGCAAGTGATTGTAAGTTTTAATTTCCACCTTTTATTTAGTTAGTGGGTGATATGATAGTTTCTCATTAAAACAGAAGAAGATTCCAGTTAAAAAAGTACTGAAAGCAAACTAAACTCATTAAGATATATGATGAGAATTCATTAAATTATGAGGTCAATATTAATAAAACATGGATTACCTGTTTGAAGAAACTACCTTTAGTCATGCAAAATATGTATATATCTAACCTAAATTATGGGTCTAGTATTAATTCTAGTACAAATTCAAAAGCAGGACAAACACCCTTGACATTACTCATAATGTACATCACTATTTTGTTCTGATGGGAAAATGGTTAATCCAAATATTTAGTTTCTGGTATTATCATTGTCAGGTAATTACATAGCCATATATGCATTCCTCTAGAGGCAGAGACAACCTAGGGAACTAAGTACAGATGTTTAGAAAAATCTCAAGACCAAACAATGCCTTGATATTAAGACAAAAGTCCACATCCAATGTAATGTAACTTCAACAATAAGAGTTTCTCATCTAAAAGGTAAGCTTCCATGTTATTTACACCCTAAATATATAAAGAATATAAATATAAAATAAAATAATTTAAATGGAGTATAACATGTATAAGCTTGGTAATTATGTTGTGTAAGACTTAAGGAGAGAAGGCAAAGTGCTAGGATATGTGGTTATTAAGAAGTTAAAAAACTATTGGTCTATTTGGATGGAGGGAAAGGGAGGGGGAGTAGAGTAGAGTATAGTAGATTTAGCCCAAATTAGCTTATTTTTAGCCAACTTTACTCTACTTCCCTCCACTGCCCCTCCTTCTTCCCTCTATCCAAATGGGCCATATATTGTTAGCTTGTGAAGTGGTTATAATTACCTCTTTGTTTATAGGATGAGGGTAATACATAGAATAACATCATTGAAAAATCAATAAACTGCCTCTTCTTTTATAGTAGTGTGATGTAGCCCTTTTAGGAATTGAGTAATTTAGTTTCAACTCTTATCTTCAATAAGAATATGATTGAGATTACTCTTGAATTTTACTATATTATTTTCTTCAAGTGATGTAAATAAATTTCTTTAATTCGTTAGCTTTTTTTTTTTTAATTTTTCACTTGCATCATTTCTTTATGGTTATGGTGTTACTAATATCCTTTTAATTAACGAAATTCCAAACCCACTTGAGAATCTTCATTTGTCTCGGAAAAAGCATTTGGTAAACACTCACTAGGTATAATTTTAGTTTCCACTGCCTTTACCCCAAAGATCATAAGATGGTAAATATTTTGTGGTCATGTGAAATTCATTCTATCCTATCTTTTAAAAGAGTGGGAATTCTTAAACTCGCATTTTATCTATGAAAGCTTACTTTGGCAAACCTTCCTCTAGAGCATAGGTACATTTGCTAATCATCACCATTACATTGTGCAAAACAATTTCAATAGCTATTTGTTTTCAATTTTTTTGTTGGACAATATTTGTATCATTTTTGAGGCATGGAGAGAGAGAGAGAGAGAGAGAGAGAGTTAAGCGAATTATAGAAAACAAAAACCTTCCTCAAGGCCATCAATTTTAAAGTTAAACAAATTGTGGCTCACTAGGATTTTTTTGGCCTTGTATTAAATAATGATCAAAGTTAACTACAAGTTGAATTACTCTATTTATAAAGTAACTTCAAGGAAAAAGAATCACTCAATTTATAAAAGAAGTTGGGGCAAAGTAACAAGGTTCAAAGATCAAAACCAAAGCTTCTTCAATATAATACAAACCAGCGCAAAAGAAGATACTAGAAAATAATTCCAATTTAACCTTGAAAACTATATATGTCAGCTTCCACATATGGTTTTGAAAACCTTGATTGTATAAGTATATGGTTAGGGGAAAACTCAAGTGTATCGATAATCTTTCTGTGCCATACTCTTGATAAGTAGAACTTTACCATATTTTGGTTACATGATAAGACATGCATTATAGCATTGATGCATGAACTTGATGTGAAAATATAAGCTCACAAAATAAAAAGGAACAAGAATTTCAAATTTATAAGTGTTCATATATGTGTCTATGAAGGGAGAGGGGGTTGACTTGTGTTAATTAATTCTACAGATATATCATCATGCCAATGACAAGGTAATGGGTTGATAACTGCATTATACTATTTTTATAAGGTTCAAAAGAGAACAATCATGTAGAATACCAAGCACATAACTTGGACTGTGGGAGAAATCTAAATAAGACCATGATGCTTGGTCTGGTGACACTGTTAGATCACCATTCCTTGGATATGATTCCAAATATATTGGTCCATTTATGAAAGACTCAATTTCTTTTGCTTTGGAGAATTAGACAGTGAGAACCAAAAAAATTACTTGAGTTTTCCTCAGCAATATAAAGAAAAAGAAGGTGTACCTGAGTGTTGGCTTCAGCAACAGACCCAGTATTGGAGGAATCTGCACATGCCTTCTTGTACCTCTCAATGGTTGATTTCACACTACAATCATAATGTTCACAAAATGTTTATAAAAAAAAATACAATATGCATTTTATTGGAATAGTCACGTGCGAATGGCATGCTTAGTTGATTAGAAAAGTTCCTTTTTTTTTTTTTTTTTTTTTTTTTGAGGGTGAGAAAAGTTCCATGTTGAATAAAAATGATAAGAGTAATTCAAATAATATAATTGGACTTTAACTCATAAGTTTAGGCTTAAACTTTTGGCTTAAGTGGTGCCTCAACATGTCAGTTGGCACCTCATGGTGTTTTTAAGGAGATGTCCAATATTCAAATCTCTACTCCCTAAATATTGAATTATAAAAGAAAAAGTCTCGATTGCAGTAAAACTCTAAATTGCACAATTTTATCCTTTTGCAATTTTTAAAACATTCAAAATGCATCAATCTATTTGATTTTTATTAACAGTCACTATTCATGGAATATCCAAAGTTTAGTACTTCTTTGCACATTTATGTATTATGTAACAATTTCACCAGTTTTCTTAAATGGAAAAATATGTAATAATTGTTAGATGTTAATTCTTAAAAGAAATGTGTTACTTCAAATGAGTTTGGACAATGAAAGTCTATTTACTTTATATCTTTGGCTTGTGTTAGGTATCATAAAAATAAAAATTTATTAATTTATAAAACAATATCAGCCTATTTAGCTTATATTTTTTGCTTGTCCTATAGATATCAGAATTATCATATGAATTGGGCAATGAAAGTGGAATTCCTCAGAATAAGAATAGCCTAAGCATTTTAGTCTACTGATAATGGAATCATAGCCTCAAGGAGCAGATTACCTAAGTTGTCACTTGGGTAAAAAAAAAAAAGAAAGAAAAAAAAAAAAACTAGGTCTTCATTTTTCATATCTGGAAACAAAATGACATAATTAATTTGACTGTTCTCGTTGATCTATGCCCCTTTTTTTTTCTTTGAGATCTGTGCAATTTATTATAAATCTCTAGCCATAAAGAAATATCTACATTATCCATTGTTTTACAGCATGTGAAACCTTAATCTATACTAAACTTGGTGTTTGACTTGTCATAGCTGTGAATTATGATAGTAGAACAGGTATTTATTATATTTATTAGTAAATAAATAAAGTTTCAAAAAACATATTAGTAGAAAATTTTATTTTAAGAAATATTTTTGAATGTAACAAATTTTTATTTAAAATTGAAGTAGACATATTTCCACACAAAAAAAGCATAAATTTGATCTTTTGACATGTATATTCCTAATAAAAACTAGATTTTTCAATTTGAAGTTTCCATATACATAACAGTTTTTTCTCTCTTTGAGTCAAAAATTTATCTTTTTTGTAACAAAAACAACAACAAAAAAAAAAAAAAAACCATAAAGGTTTTTATGTCACCCACCACCATGAGATTGAATTTTGAACAAAAATTACTAACACATGTAGTTACTATTTTTTGCATAAACACTAAAATAGTGAAAAAGCACATGCCAATTTTAATCGATATACCAGGAACCCTAATAAATTTCTCATTTATCTTAGATGCATTACATTGAGTTCTTATATTAAATTCAAATATCTGATTGCATTGACCAATAAAACACAAAGAGTATAATCTTTTTCAAAAAATAATTAAATTCAATTCCAACATGCTTGAATTTAGTTGGGGTCCTAATGTACTACACCTAAGATACCATACATAAATTAACTCATATTTTGATACTCTAAAAGATCATCATTAATGTTAAATATAGCATCAACTACTCTCTTTTTTTAGATACTTTGATAGTTACACTTAAAATTAAGGAGGAGAGATTTGAACTCTAAATATCTTTATTGAAAATGCTAGAAGGTGTCAACCAATTAATAAGCTACAAAACCCTTAGTGACAATTCGACAGTTGAGGAATATGGGATTTAAATCCATGATATTTACGTTAGAGATACTAAAATGTATCAACCGAGTTACAAAACTCTTCGCATACGGCATCAATTACTCAATTATAATTCTTCTTAAGAAAAAATACCCAACTATAATCTAAGTATCATTAAAATAAGTTTTTTTTTTTTCTTGGGTATCATTGAAATTAAATAATTCAATGATAAGTCAATAGCATATCTTTTATACATATAATATTCTTAATAATAATAAAATAGCATACTTGACAGCCTAAAGAAAAAACTCGAACATTTTACTCTAATAATAGATAGATTATTATTGGAAAATAAAATAAAATAATAATAACCTATGCGTGTGAGTGTATGACCCCAAATACAATGTCTTTCATGAAAGCAAAGATAAGCTTGTTAAGCTCTGAGATTAATAGCAAGTAAAATAAAGAATTATTAACCGTCAGATCAACCAACTTTCTCAGTTAACTGATTCTAATACGGAACCCCTGGTACAAAGACCAATTGAATGATTCAAAATCTCAGTTTTCTGGAGTCAGAGTTGATTCAGACAGAGTCGTAAGTAAATGTGACATGATGTGATGCAATACAACGTTAGAGTAGATATAGATATGGTAAAATAAAAATAAAAAAACCAAAACCAGACTAAAATATATATATATATATTTTTAAGGTCTAAAATTAATATAAACAAACCCATAAAAATCACAGTTGAGATTTCAGAAGAGCCACCATTTTCAATGTGCTAGCTGATACCTTAATTTCGTCGAGCCACTGATTGGCTGTCTCTGCCATGCTGGCACTACCTCCTACAATACCATTGGCTAAACCATACCAACGGCTAGATCTTTTCCACGTATCAAATACCCATTACACAATGGACATTCTCCTCAGACCACATTCTATTACCCACCTCGAAATTTTACACACAAAAGTTTTAAATTTTGGTATATAAAAAAGGACATGAAAAAAAGTAAAAGTTAAAAAAAGATATAATTAAATCAGTCACTTCAGTCTGAAAATCTGAGCACATCAAAGCCGTCCGTTCAATCAGTAGCCGCTTCTCATTGCATGAAACAAGCTAAGTGCTCAGAACTCTCTCATTGGCTCAAACTTGTCGTACGTTGTCTCCGCTCAGTCCTCCTTTACTTTCTCTCTCCAAAAATTAAAAAAAAAAAACTTTGTCTTTCTAAAGCTTACATAAATATATCTATGCAAGATCTTTGGGCAAATGTAAAGCCCAGTATATAGTGCCAAACAGTGACATTATGATTACCCAAGATGAAGCATTCTCATTGGTTTATAACTCTCTTTCACTCTGTCTGAGTACTCTTTGCTATTTCAGCTTTGGTAAAGAATTTTACCCCCCATGAGAGAGAGTTAGAAAGTGAAATCTAAGAAAGAAAAGAAATTCCCAAGAGAGAGGAAAAAGAAAAAAAAATATATATATATATATATATATTAATTTACACCCGAGGATTCAGATGAATGAAATGAAGAGAACCCAGAATAAGAATCATGACACATAAACTCTTTTGTCAGAGGTCCAAGATGTGTGACGTGACCAAAGATTCTTTCAACTATGACAAATCTTAGTCTGGTCCTCAAAGTTTTCAAACCCTAACAATACCACCACACCCCAATTCCTGAATAAATTAAAATATAGGAAAAAAGAAACATTATCTCCTTTGTTTTGATTGGTTGTGGATGACTTTTTTTTCTTGATTTAAGGATGGATTACCCATTAGAGTGTTTAGTCAAGTTGATTACTCTATGTAGTTGCTAATAAACCCTAATTTGGGTATGTTTGACTGTGAGAAAAATCTTGCACGTGGTGCAACTGAGATTTTGGGGATCTTTTCTTGAGGGTTAGTGAGGGAAACCCTAACTTGGGTGTGTGTGTCTGTGACCTGATTTAGTTGTGATTGATTAGAAAAGGGAGTTTCTAGTAAAATTCAAGAGAAACACCTATCTGGGTTTGAAACCCTAAGTTGGTCTTTTTCTTTTTTTTCTTTTGTCTTTGGAAAGGACTTGACAATTATTATTATAACTATTTTTTTTTGCAATTGTACTTTGTGATCTTGATGTCAAACTGACGTGCCATTAAGGAAGTGTCAAGGAGAGATGGAGGGATTGGTCTAATGAGAACGTGACAGCTTTTGTTGTAGGCCTTCTTAGCCTCATAGATGACATCAAAGAGAGAGAGAGAGAGAGAAGAAAAAAAAGAAAGGAAACAGAAAATTTAACAACAATGGAGGAAGATAAGAAGCTGATCTCACATGCCTGCATACATTCCCAAATCACTACTTGTTTCTACTTACAACCATAATACTTCTATTTCCATCTATTACACCAGATCTATCTATCTATCAGACCAAGAAGAAAAAATATGATCATAAGAAGGGAAAAAAAAAAAAAAGAAGGGAAGAAAACCCACAAAGCACATAGAGGGTAAAAAAACAAAGCAGAAGAAAGAAAGAAAACTGAATCTTAGTTAAACAAAGAGATATAGAACTCAATCTTAACTGCACCATAAAAATGATTATGTTCTTGTGCTTTACTTCAGCCAAAAATCTATTGCAGAAGGGAAAATCTTTCTTCAATAGAAAACACCAATTAATATTTTCAAACTTCAACAATTTAGAAGAAGAAAAAAAGGACTAATTGACCATTAAAAAAGTGGCTCTTGGACGGGAAGGTAAAGAAGAAGTTGAAAGTTTATAAATTTTGAAAAATTAAGATTAACAACAACAAGCAATAGGGCTAAAAGTCTTGAAAACATTAAGATGAACATGAACATGAACAAAGCTATACCTGTTGTTAGCATACTCGTAAAGGCGGCCACGGGTAGAGAAGACGATTAGTGCAACCTCAGCATCACACAGAACAGACAACTCATAGGCCTTTTTGAGCAGACCATTGCGTCTCTTACAGAAGGTGACTTGACGATTGGTGGTGTTTTCGATCCGCTTGATTTCAATCTTTCCCCTGCCAATTTTTCTCTGGGGAGAGAGCGACATGGATTGGTTTGGATACACCATGGTTGGTAGCTGAATCAAGCAGAAAAATCAATAATTCATTTACAAAAAAACACTTAATATGCAAGACCATTTTCTCTATATTTGATTGACAACAAGTTGAATGAAAAGAAAATTAAGCAATTAAAAAACTTGAAAGCATGATTAGAATATAGCTAAGCTTCTCCAACTCCAACATGTTGTGAGCTGCAAATTTTTATTTCCTTTTCTCATTAATTCTTGGTATTAAAACAAAATGTGTTAGTTGCTGAATCTGGGTTTCAAGTGAAAAGGGCTTATTGACAGAAAAGAGGTGAAGCACTTGAAAAAGGTTTTTCAGATTATGTTTAAGAATTTTGCTGACTAACCTGGTGATGAAACAAAGGGAGTGGACGGTAATTAAGGAAAGAAGAAGAGTTTTCTTCCTTGTGTTTTCTCTCTTCTTATCCAAAATATATGTATTCTGGACAGGAAGAGATACAGAAAATGGAAGCAGGCTGGTCTAAGAGATGGGGTATTTAACTATTTATAGAGAAAAAAAAAAGTACTTTCATTCAGTTTAACTAATTTACAAAAGTCTCCCACTTGCTCTACCATTTTATTAGGCCTTTTTTTGTTTTTTTGTTTTTTGCTTTTTGTTTTTTTAATTGGAGGAGGGACGGTATCTCTTTTTTGGTTTTTGGTTAAGTATTGGAGATGAACAAAAATACAAGGCTAAAGATGGGAATCACTCTTAAGCATTGTCTGTCTCTCTCTCTCTCATTTTTTCCTTTTTTTTTTTTTTTTTTTTTTCTGGTTTTTTTGTTTTAAGTGTTTTTCATGTAAATGGTGGATACCATTAGGAGAAGGGAGGGATAGAGAGTGACATGAAAGGGACATCTGATTGGGACGTTTGGCTACGCTGCATAGTTATAATTTCTTTATAAACAACAGAAGAAAATATGAGCAAACTAATGGGTTATCTCAATTTCTTTTTTACTATAGTTTTTTACTTATTTGTATTTTAAAAAATGAAGCAGAATAAGCGTAAAAGAAATAAGCGATCCTCTTCTCTCCATATCCTCTTCTTTTTATGAAATTATTCTTCTCTTTTTGTTTTTATTTTTCTTGTATAATAAAGATATAATTTTTATTAATAAAAAGTTTCAACATATAATGTCCACTCTTGATGATAGTTCTTTATCATCAAAGCAAGACATTTTGGTGTAGGCAACAATTAATTAATACATATATATATATATATATATAAAAGATAGAAATTATACTCTAACCTAATTTAAAAGTATATATGTGTGAAGCTCCCTTCTGGAGAATTGAATCCTAGCCCTTGCCCCACAAACACCTATACTTGTGAGGTAACCATCACACTAAGGATGTGCGGTGATATAAAGACATAATTTTAATATTATAATATTTGGAACATCTTTATTTATGGTCCACATAAATATGGAGTAGCTAGAGTAAGGAGGATGGTTTATAAATGAGAGCCGTCATGGGAGTTAAATGTTCTTTTACATGTAAAATAAAAAATATTAAAAAAAAAAAAAAAAAAGCTTGCATCTTTAATCTTGTAAATTTTAGTCACTCATTTCTTTCTTCTTCATTCTTTGGTAAAGTATATTTTTGGTCCCTAAAATATATAAGGTAAGTCAGATTTTGGTTTCTTAAATTTAACGAGTTAGATTTCTATACCTCAAATACTCAAAATTGTAATAATTTACAGAACTTTTGTACACAGAATGGGAATCGTGTTAGAAATAGTAATTTTTATTATTAAGTTTAGTTGTTATGTATGAAAAAGTTGTGAAAGATGATGAATATTGAATTTTTGAATTTTTTTTAGAAATATATTAATTTAAAAAGTTTTTACGTGTAATATGGAATAACTATTACAACCATTTTAAAAATGAATAGTTATTCCACTATTTAAGAAATTGCTATTAGTAAAAAAATAACTATTACCCATAATAAGGATGCAGCCCAATAACCGAATAGTTATTATACATGAATAACCATTCCATTACAAGATCTATTATAACATACCAAACGTACCCTAGTATAAAAATGAAAAAAAAAAAAAAAAAAAAACTATTTTAGCATCATTTTATAATTCATCCAATGTCACATTTCTTATTTTTCACATCACACTAAACAATATTCATTTTTTTATTCATTTCACCCTCTTCCTCACCGTCATTCTTCCAAAATGCACCACCACATGACCGACCAAAACCCACAACCCACGACACCTATGCTACCACCACCACACCACCCCACGACCCACCAACAAGCCACAAAACCCACAGCCAGAGAGAGAGAGAGAGAGCAAAGTGTCAAAATATTTTAGCAATATACACCCAAATAAAGTTAATTTTTAGTGTATGTGGTTCTAAAATAACAATTTGGGGGGTTTTACACCCACAACGCTAACACTCTAAGTTACTCATTTCATTTTATACTTTTACATAATTACATCTTACATGGCTAACAATGTGGACATTAGTAATTTTAGTGGTTTATTAAAACTACTTTTATATATTTCACAAATAGGAACTATAGCAGTAGTTTTTAAATTGCCGCTATAGCACGCAAGCAGGAGTTATAGTAGCAGTTTTTAAATTGCTGCTATTTTCTAATTTTCAGTAGCGATTATTTTTTTGGTTTCAATAGACTAGGTATATCATTTTTTTAAAATGAGATATAGCATGCGGTTTTTTGAGATTCTAGCAGCTATTTATAGAACTGCTGCTATAGATTTTTCTATACCAACGGTTGCCATAACCGCTACTCTAACTTATAGCTCCTGTTAAGTTTTAGGTTGATAAATTCTATGACATAATTTGGATTGAGTTTTCACTGACGATTATATGTTCAAAACTAAAATGTCCAAGATTCAATTCAAGGGAGACTATTAGTATTACTAAAGATTTTGACTGCCATTTGATCACTCCTTGATTGATCAAAATCAAAATTTTGATAATCTTTCTATCGCATCTCGATTAATTGAAAAATAAGTTTCAACTGATGCTCGATAGCAGCTTGACGAATTTTGGATTTAGTGAGTGACGTGTTTTAATGAAGTCTATTATAAAATACTTCATATATAGGCCGACTTTGAAGAGCTAGTCAGAGAAAAAATCCTAGCTTACAACTTCAAATCCATGAATATGTCGAGCAAATGTAGATATCAAATAGTTGTTCAGTAATTAAATTAAAAATAAAGCCATAGGTTTTTTTCACAGAGTTGCCAAAACGAAAGAAATTTAGGTTTTAAATTGGCAAATTCCATAATGTTGTAATCTAAATCGAGTTTGTTAATGTCTATCAAATGTTCATGACTAAAAGTCCAAGACGCAACTTAAAGAAAACTTTAGTGAAGATTTCTATTGCCAATCAATTGCTCCTCAATTGATCTAAATCATAGTTTTGATAGCCTTTCAATTGCTTCTTCATCAATCAAAAGATAGGTTTCAATTGATGTTTGACAGCAACTCAATCAATCGAGAATCACAAATTTAGTGAGCAATGTGTTTTAATGAAATTGGTGTTTGTTATGTTGATGGCTTGCTTTGGGAAGTTATATTGACCAAGTCCTAGTTAGACTAAGAAAATTCTAGCTGACCTTATTCACACACACTCTCTCTCTTTCACTTTGCTTGGTATGTCTTACACAACTAGAGAATAGCATAATCTCTCTAGCTTTTTTTATTTGTGAAGAGTCTTTTTGGGTCTATTAAGTATTTGGTGTTTGTTTGTGAGTGTCTTTGTGCTACCTTTGTATTCTCCCTGTTTTCTTAGTGAAACTTTCTCCCTAATGCCAACCATGGATGTAGGCCTAAGGCCAAATCATAAAAAATAAAAAAATAAAAATTATGCTCCCTATGTGATTTATTTTTATATTTTTCTATTTTTATTTTGCATAATCCCATTATGTTTGGTTACACACTCAGCAAATAGGTATCAAAACTTCTACTATCTCCTTGAAAGAAAGAAAAAAAAAAAAAAAAAAAAAACCCCACTATCTCAACAATGCTAAACCCTAGGTTGAAGGCCTAGGGCTTGCTATACAAGATTTCATACAGTTGTTGGGGTAGTAAAAACTCAAAATTTCATTGTGTGGATGGAAGAAGTCCCTCTTGATCTTATTCACGTATGTTTGAATTATTTGACTTAATAAAAGCATCTAAATCATAGTTTGGTGCATATGGTTCTATGAATTTCGGGGGATTTTTTGGAGCATGGGCCATTTTTTTTTTATATGAAATAGTGACAATAGGTTAGTGCTAAGTATGTTGGTGGTGATGGTGGTGGCGGCGGTTGACATGGGAGATACCAAGCTTGAGGAAAGTGAGGCTTGTTGCTTGAAGAGAAAGAGAGCACTGTGTTTTTTTTTTTTTTTTTCTTTTTCTTTTTTAAGAAAAATATAGTTTATATTTATTTATATTTTCTATTTTTTCCTATTCAAAATGACATCATTTAGAGTGAGTTAAGAACTTAATTAAACCATTGGAATCATGGTATTAACATTCTTGTCAAACTCAAAGATATAAATTATAAATTAAGATATTTGAAAGACCAAATTGATAGGGAGCTCTAAGAATTTTTTCTAAGGTAGTTACTAAAAAACTTAAATGATACAAAATCAAATAAAGAGATAACTTGAATATATATACATACACACACACACACACACACACATACACAAATACATGAAGTATTACAATTTTCTTCTACTAACAAAGAGAAAAAGAATAAAGGGATTGATAAGAGATATAGTGA